>PVJH01007553.1:0-92078 GCA_004026705.1 Nesogale talazaci | reverse complement strand
AGAAGGCATCCCAGCCCAGTCCAGTTCAAATTCATTAGTCTGATATTAACCCATATGCCCGAAATCAGTCTATAAAGTCTCCTTCCGACTCACGAAGTCACAGGTCAGTGGGTGCAAAATCCTGGCACTGGCAGGGGTCTCCACATGGCTCCTTGCTTCCAGGGCTCGGGGTCCATCAACAGCATGCTGCTCCAGCTTCAGAGGTCACCTTCATCAGGGCAAAGCCATGTGGTCTCTCTTCCAGCTCCTCCAGCTTCTCAGAGCCTGCATCTTGTCTTTTCCATGATTGTCTCTCAGACTAACTCCCAACAACTGGGGAGATAGCTTCTCATGAGGGAAATATCGTGAGATTTCCCAGCAGTCTCAGAAGAAAGCCATGCCCACATAGAGGCCTCTTTGGCTACTCAATGGCTATCTCCAGATTAACAGGCTAGATTCCACCCCTACATTTCAATCATAAAATTAACATAAGCACATGACTGCCACACACACCCAACCTAGATGAATTGATCTGTCACTAGTCACAATTTTGCGACAGCTTCCTGTGTTCTCCAAGTTCTTTTCCAGTGGCTCGATTTCTGTGAACCCTTGACATTCTTTTGGCCTCATGCAGCTTGTCCCCTCCTCTGGATGATTTGTCCTGGTCTTTGTCCTATTTAAGATTTTCTAAATGGTCTCTATAAATTATATTTGAACTTGGGGGCCTCTTTTCCCCATAGGAATGCTCTTCAACTTATCGGTCATCGCGAGTCTGACCACTACCATTTTCAAAAGGATAGCCACATTCTCTGTGTACATTACCTCCCTTTTCCTCAGGATCCCTTCCGCAAAGGGAGTGCACCGATCAACTCTGCAGGAGGAAGTTTGGGCTTTCTACCCCGGAAAGCAATTACACTCTTGGAAGCCCACAGGGGCTCGCTGTGAGTTAGCACGGACGCAGTGGCAGTGAGCTTGGTTTTTGATTTGGAGATAAACGGACTCTTGACAACTCTTTCCCATTGACATCTTTGTTTAAACTCACGAAAGCATTGTCCCTGGCTTTTTTCTCACTCCATGATCTCTTCAGTGTTCTACCTTGTTAATACTGCTTCATCTTTTAAAGCCACGTCCTCAACGTCTGAAAGAAGTCTCACTTAATCTTGTGGCTTGCTTCTCCCACACTCTGTCCTCACTTGTTCTCTTTTATTTTAGCCCCTGCCTTTCTGCGCCACATTTTGTCCTATGCAGATGATCGTCAGATCCACATTTCAGTTTTAACTTCTTCCCTGAACTTTGACTAAAGTCCATGTCCACTTATTATATCCCTGATCCCTAAAATATCTGTCATCTCAATCCTCACATGTCTTATATTTCATAGGGCTTTTTGCTAAATCAATTCCTAATTAATTTTCTCTGAGGCATTATCATTCTCCTTTCCCTCCAGCTTGAAACCTGATAATGCTCTTGGACTCCTTTCTCTTTTTCCATAACCAGCCAAGCACCTGTTTCTTTCCATCCTCATTGCCAGCCGCTTGCTGCATAGCGCGTTTAGGATGAGACAGGTCTTTATCCTCACATCGGGTATTGTCAGAGTCTCCGAATAATTCTTGCTCTCCATTTTTTTAGGTTTTAGATTCCTATTACACAGTTATTCTAGAATCATTGTTAAGTCTCCCCTCTAAAATCTTTAATGCTTTCCCATCTCTGTAGGATAAAAATCTAATTTCTTTAGTAGAGCCACCAAACTTTGCTGTTAGTTGTTTCCTAAATATTGCTAAGCATTTTTATTGATCTTTGCTAATTTGTCTGTGTGAACTACAGAGTGAGAAACATATGCAGTGGGGCTATTGGATTTTAAATATGGAGCCTTGAAATAAAGAGAAAATGTGTCAAAGAGGTAATGATATGAAAGAATAGATTTAAGTATCCTTTACGTGGATGGATATTGCAGACAAATTAGCAAAGACCAATAAAAGTGCTGTACTAAAGGCAAGAAGGCCAGGAAAGGAGGATGCCATCCTATATCACAGTGGTTCTCAACCTGTGGGTCTCGACCCCTTTGGGGTTTGAACAACTCTTTCACAGGAGTCACCCAGTTCATAACAGTATCAAAATTACAGTTATGAAGTAGCAATTAAAATAATTTTATGTGGGCTGAGCCGCGGTGGCGTAGTGGTTGTGCGCAGGACTGCGGCCCACTGGGACGGAGGTTCAATTCCAGCAGTGGGGCTGGGCCTCCTACTCCCACCACCGGAGAGCAGTGATGCCAAAAAAAAAAAAAAGAAAAGAAAAGAAAAGAATTTTATGCTTGGAGGTCATCCCCACATGAACTATATTAAAGGGTCACGGCATTAGGGAGGTTGAGAACCACGGATATATCAAGAAATAAGGCTTGTTTGGATTAGACACCTTGCAGGATGAAACCCTGAGTAAATGTATGGAAAGAGACCCAGAGAGTTGTGACTGTCTCCAGTCACTGTCGGGGAGAAAATGGAGTGAGCTCCACACCCGACCTCTTCCAGCTTTAGTAAGGAGAAGGAGAATCCAGCTCAAGGTCCCTTGTCCCAAGGTCGAGGTCAAACCTGCCTCCACCCTCCATCCTGATCTGATACCAACCTTTCCTTTACAACACTCCACTGGGTTCAGTACCTTGTTGCCATGCATACATGGAACGCTCAGAAAATACAATTATCAGGCTTTTTAGGGAAGCTCGCAAGTTAAAAAGGATCACCTTTTTTCACAGTTAAATCTTACAATCAGGTAGGGGGCTACATTTCAGATGATAAATTTTGTACTTAAAAGTTTGACTTATCAACATTCTACCAATAGCTTATGCTACCCCTCTCCCCTTGAGCTCTCTCTCCTGTCTTAGGCATTACTATCATCCCTCTTACTCAAATGAATTCCTGCCAACCTGAGAGCCTCCTGTGTCATCCATTGGCTCTCCCTTGCCCTCCCTACTTTGGTTGCCTCCAAACCTATTTCCTTTGGTATGAAAGTCTTCATCTTACTGTTTTTTCTTTATAAAGTCCTCATATATTATTTTTCCTCTAATGATTAACTAATTTCACTCATCATTATGTTTTTTAGGTCAAGAATATAGTACTTTTGTCTATAGCACCTCTTTTCAGCCAGGTGGGCAGTCATATCACTTTAGTCCTTGGCATCAGCCATGTCATCCCTTAGTCTCTGCCTCTGTGGACCCCAAAGACTGTCCCCTGCTCTCCTTCCTGGTCTCACCTCATGGTTTAGGTGCTGAAGCCTTTGGTGCCTCTGCTGCCTCCACTACTGTAGACAGGAATCTTGCACTTGCTTTTTCTGTTGACTCTTCTTTCTTATGGTGTTTCTAAAACTGGTAAATCCCCTCTATAAGTGTTTCCCACATACCCTGTCCCCATGGTTCCACCCAGCCATTTGATGATTTATAATAACATGGATAGAGCAGTTATAGTTAAGCAATTTCACTTCATGTCATGATCATTCCTTCATCCTTATTTTGAAGGAAGAAAAGGCTTCCTACTAAGACCTGTTATCTGAAGCTCAGCCTCACCTACTATCTTTTTCTTTTGCATTCAGCCTCTCTTTTCAGAGGGGTCTGTCTTTCTGCAAAGATCACTGCTTGTATCTCATGCTACTCATGTACCAACTCTTTCTAGGGAGCCCCTGATTTCTAATTCTTCACAGTTATTTGTGTGTGTCCTGTAGAGTCCAGTTCAACTCATAACTCTGTGGTACTCATAGGACTCAGTGTTGACCTCCATCAAACCCTTAACCTTCTATATTTCAGCTTCCTATTTGCTTGTTAACGCTGTTCTCTATCTTCACTACACTCTTCCTCTTCGATGCTTGCAAGTCTGAAGGACAAGGGACCACATCTTAATTCTGCAACCGTGATACACGCCACAAGGAGCCCTGATGGCCCAATTCTTAAGTACACGACTGCTAACCAAAAGATCAGTGGTTCAAACCCACTCATGGCTCTATGGGATAAAAGTCCTGGTGATTTGTTCTTGTAGATCACGGGTGGGAAGCTTTTTTTATGCCAGGGCCATTTGGATATTTTTAACATCATTCGTGGTACATACTGGTCAAACATTTAATTATCTCACTCCTAATGTGATAGCTTGAACTGCTTCTTTTTGTTAAGATGTGTGCTATAGACTGGTATTGGCTGTGATGTTAGCTGTGTTGTGTTAGTTGTGTGATGTTAACTGGGGTTAGTTGGCCTTATACATCTCTTGGGCCATGTACATCCTCCCTTTGTCTGCTCTTCCCTAGAGAGAACAATTCAATGGCACACAGTGTCTAAACACAGTATGATAGAATCCATATTCGATGAGTGGATAAAAGGTTGAGATTCATGTTTGTAAGAGACTCATCATGGTAAAAGATAACCCAAGAAACCAATTCTCATTTCTGAACATGTTTGTACTTTGATTTCTTTTTGAAGAGGGTCTGATTCCAAAAACAAGGTGCTGTGGCAGGTGCTGTGGAATTCCTGAAGCACTGAGCTGCTCACCGTAGTGTCAGCAGTACAACCCCCTCAGCTGCTCTATAGAAGAAAGGTGCAGTGTTCTGCTTTCATAAAGCTGCACAGTCTCAGGAACCCTATAAACGGTCACTCACTATGCTTTACAGTCTACTTAGAAGCAGAGAGATTGGTTTTTGGATTCTTAAACCACAGTCTTCAGTGCCATCTAGTGGAGTCACTAAAAACAATAAACTGCTATATTAATAATGCCAACAAAAATTACCACAGTATGTTGACAAGGAGCTGCCAGAGGTTCAGGCCAGGTTTAGAAGAGGACATGGAACTAGGGCTATCATAGTTGAGGTCAGATGTATTTTGGCTCAAACAGTGACGAAAAGAAAGATACTTACTTGTGTTTTATTAATTATGCCAAGGCATTCAACTTGGCATAGTTTTGAAAAGGATGGGAACTCCATTGATACTTCAGTGTGCTCATGTGCAACTTTGACCTAGATCAAGAGGCAGCTGTGTGACTATAACCAGGGAATACTGCAGGGTTTAAAATCAGGAAAGATGTGCATCAGGGTTATAGCCTCCCACTCATATATTCAATCTATATGTTGAAAAAATCAGTAGAGAATCTGAATTATATGCAAAAGGATGCAGCACTGGAGCTCAGCCCCGCACCGGTGACGTAGTGGTTGTGCTCTGGACTGCAGCCCACTGGGATGGAGGTTCAATTCCAGCAGCGGCTCCACAGGAGCAAAGGCTGGGCCTCCTACTCCCACCACCAGAGGGCAGTGATGTGCCCCCCCCCCAAAAAAGGATGCAGCACCAGGATTGGGAGAAGGTTTATTAGTAACATGTGCTATGCAGATGTCATGGCCTTGCTTGACGGAAGTGAGGAGGACCTGAATCTCGGACTGATGAAAAATCCAGAATTATATGACTTCAGTATGGATCACAAGTCAATGTCAAGAAGACCAAACTCCTCACACCTGGACCAATAGGTAACGCCATGATAAATGGAGAAAAGGATTCTCTTCATTGAAAGTTTCAAGGATTTTTGTCTTACTTAGATCCACAGTCAATGCTCATAGATGAGTTAATTAGATAATTCTACTGCACAAGCCCTCTTTAAAGGGTTAAAAAGCAACAGTGTTACTTAAAGGACTAAGGCACACCTGACCCAAGATGGTTGCCTCATATGCATGTGAAACTTGTACCTTGAATAAGGAAAACCAAAGAAGAATCAATGCATTTGAATTATGGTTCTGGAGAAGAATATTAAGCGCACCACGGAATTCTAAAAGGATAAACATCTGGCATGGAAGAAGTACAGCCAGAGTGCTCTTTAGAGAGAAGGAAGGCGAGACTTCATCTTGCAGACTTTGGACATGTTGGCAGGGGAGACCCATCCCTGGAGAAGGCCCTCGTACTTGGTGGCGTAGGGGGGCAGCGTAAAGAGGAAGGCCCTCAATGAGATGGACTGAGAGGCTGCAAAAGTGAGCATGGCCCAGAGGCAGGCAGCGTTTTGTTCTGCTGTGCCGAGGTTTGCTATGGGTTGTCACCGCCTCAATGGCCCCTGACAACAACAAAGCCTAAGGAGGTGCTATGGGTTAGGCGTTGAGTTGCTAACTGCAAGGCTGGTGGTTCCAACCCACCAGCTGCTCTGCAGGAAAGGGAGGCTTCAGAGCCTCTGTCTAGGGTCCTTACATGGGAATTGCCGGGACAGCGGTGGGTGGTGAAGCCTGGGCAGTGCACTCTCCCGAGGCGGTGTTAATGTGAACTCTTCCACAGAAGGGAGGATTCAGTTGCAGAGACTCCCGCCTTAAGGAGGGTTTTGGTTTATCTGGAAACTTACCATATCCTGGAATGACTCTAATTGTGAGATCCAGCAAGTATAAATTTTCTCCAAGCACTGATACTTTGTGACAAAGGGACTTTAACTTTGAAAGGGAGGACGATCTGAGTTTGGGAGCTCTCTTGGGGTAACTGCTTCCTGCTTAGTCTAGGTCTTTCTACATGCAGTAGCTGTTCCATTATACCCAACTCCCTACCCACCCTTTCAGGAAAAAGAAAATACTTTGTCTTATCTAAGCTTTCTTAGCTTTGTCATATAGCTTTTAATTTTTCTCTCCATATGGTCAACACTGACCCTCGACACCTGACAGTTGCTGTGGTTGGGAAGCTTCCCTGAGTCGTGACTGGTTTGATGTAAATATAAGCAGTTCTTTTACACTTTACACTTCATTGGACACTTAATTCAACGCCTCCTGTGAACTACCTTTTCTATGCGTATCAAATGGCAAAGCTCATTATTAGCCTCCTTTGAAAGAAATAAGAAGCAACTCAGACACTTCTTTTCATATACTTTATTTTAAAGTGTGGATAAATGCATAGTATCATGTATTTTATTTAAATGTATCTCCATAATAAAGTGTGTATAAGTAAATAAACTGGTTGATTATTATAGAGGAAGTGGCGGCACATTTAAAGATTCAATTTTGTGTTGTCCATGCCACTAATGCTTGTGATAAGAATTAGAGCAGGAGTTGTGGAATGCTCATAATATGATAATAGAGACTGCATTGAAAGCATGTTTTGAGCTCTTTTTAGTATTGCATTTTCATTTAGCAAACTAATATTTTCCTGCTAGATTTTTTTTTTTGGTATTTATGCTTAATGAATTCATCATTGTTGAAGATTAATCTTGCATATTTTGATTTAGAAGGCACCCTTCATATGAAATATATTTGTTTCAAATATCTTTAAGGCCTATGTTAGTCTGGGTAGACTAGAGAAACAAATTCATAGATATATGGATATAAGGGTAAGGTTTATATACAAGAGGAATGGGACATTGAGAAAGCATCCCAGTCTAGTCCAGTTCAAAGTCATAAGTCCGATTTTAATCCATATGCCCGATACCAGTCTATAAAGTCTCCTTCTGACTCACAAACTCAAAGGCCAGTGGGTGCAGAGTCCCAGCACTGGCAGGGGTCTCCCCATGGCTCCTTGCTTCTAGGGCTCAGGGTCTATCAACAGCATTCAGTGGTGGTAGAAGTAACTCAGCACTGGCAGGGGTCTCCACATGGCTTCTCTAGCTTCAGAGGTCTGGTTCCATCAGGGTAAGGCCGTGTGGCTTCTCCTCTGGCTCCTCTAGCTCCTTAGATGCTGCCATCTTGTCTTGTCAGTTGAGTAACTCCCAACAATTGGAAAAAAAGGTCTCTCATCTCCATAAGGGAAATACTGTGAGATTTCCCGGATTTCTCAGGAGAAAGCCATGCCCACACAGAGGCCTCATTGGCTACTCAATGACTACTCAATGACTATCTCCAGATTAACAGGTTAGACTCCACCCCTACATCTCAATCATGAAATTGGCATGAATACATGACTGCCACAGGCCTTAACAGACAGGTAGATCCATCTATAAATATAGAATTTATATGAGTTTCTGGCTCATAATTTTAGCTTGAATTATTGTTGTTAGGTGCCATTTCATCTCTTCTGACCAATAGTAACACTGTGCATCACAGAGCTAAGCACTGCCCAGTCCTGCACCATTCTCCCAAATGTTCCTATACTTGAGCCCATTGTTACCGTGTCCTGAAATGACCATCCGTCTCTGTGACTTTCACTAATTGTGTCAGTTTCATGATTGGGAGTATAGGGTTGGAGTCTAGCCTGTCAATCTGGAGATAACCAATGAGACTTCTGTGTGGGCATGGCTTTCTCCCAAGAATTCTGGGAGATCTGGCAGCATTTCCCCTGTGAAGGTGAGAGACTTACAGCTCAGTCCTTTGGGGACACTCTACTGACAAGACAACATGTCAGTATGCTGATAGACCCTGAGCCCCGGAAAATGGAGGAGCCATGAGGAGACCCCTGCCAGCACTGAAATGTTTCTACCACCAATGGGTACACAAGACTCTGCAGCCACTGGCCTATGATTGTCCTGGCATCATTGCATGTGGTTCGTGAGTCTGAAGAGGACTTAGGGATTGGTATCAGACATATGGGCTAATATCAGACTTATGGACTTGGACTAGACTGGGTTGGATTGCTTTCTCAGTGTTTCATTCCTCTTGTATATAAACCTCTCCCTTATATCCATATGCGTGTCTATTAATTTGTTTCACTAGTCTACCTGGACTAAGTCTCTTTGAGGACCTTTCTTTTTTTCACTGCCCCTCTCCATTTTACCAAGCTTGACAGGAGCTGGTCTCTTCTGACAACATATCCAAAGTATGTAAAATGAAGTCTCACCATCCTTGCCTCTAAGGAGCATTCTAGTTATGCTTCTCCCAAGACATATTTATTTGTCCTTTTAGCGCTCCCTGGTACTTTCAATACTCTTTGCCAATACCACAGTAAAAGTGTATTGGAATCTCCTTCAGTCTTCCATATTCATCTGTTATTCATTGAACTGTGCCCACCCTTTCCCCATGTGTTGTAAATCCTAACCTCTACGCTCCGGGTCTAATTCTATTATAGAATTGGGTTGTCCTTGTTATGTTAATGAGACAGGTTTAGTGTAGGGTGTATTTTGAGTCAATCCCTAATGAGAAACAAAAGAGATTAAAAAGAAAGCTAGTTAGGAGAATGATGCCAAATCCTTAAAGATGGCCCCAGAGCCGCAGCTCAGAAGAGGCAAGAGCAAGAGAAAGCCTTTTCTCAGAGCCAGCAGCCTGATTGCAAACCTTTAGCCCCCGAAAGGTGAGGAAAGAAATATCTGCCCCTTAAGGGTTCCAAGGCTATGAATCTTTAGGGAATCAGACTACTAAATTTTTCGCCTTTAAGACGCTATTGAGTTTGAACTCCCTGCCTTTAAGAGCCCTGGTGGCTTAGTGGATTATGTGTCAGCAGTTCTAATTCACCAGGTGCTCCTCAGGAGGAAGGTGTACTTTCTATTCCTTTCCATACACGAGCAAGGGCAGTTCCACCCTGCCCTGTAGGGTCACCCTGAATCAGAATTGAGCCAAAGGTAGTGACCTTTGTCAGATATGGCAAGTAACCTTACTTTATCTTTTTTTTTGGGGGGGGGGGCGGAATATCACTGCCTCTGGTGTTTTGGGCGCTACCCAGTGCTGCTCCTGACAGCCGCCCCTGGATTTGAACCCCCAAGCCCGCAGGCCACAGTCCCGCACTCAACCACTTACGCCACTGGGACTCAGCCCCAGTAACCTTACTTTAGGTCAGCTGTCAACTGCTTAAACAGTCTACCACCAGAGCCTAAAAACAAAACAAAAAAAACCCATAAACCTGTACAAATAGGGAAAGGGGGTGACAATTAAAGGAATCCTAATACAAAAGAGAGGAGGAGGCACAACTCCCCCCCCCCCCCCACTTCTCACGACAAAGGAAGGTGAAGGCCAGAAAGCTTAATTTTCCTTATCAAGAGAAGAAACTGGAGATTGTGAATAAGTGTGAGTAGAGAAAGACAAGCTTTTCACACTATCTTCATGATTGAATAGACTCTTGGGTTTGGGATCTAGGGACAGGGGCCCAGTAAGCAGTCTGGGGAGAAGGGGTGCACATATCCAGAAAGGGGAGGCACACTACTGCAAAACAGCCAATGACAGAATGCCTGCTGGGAAGTCAGTCAATGATGGAAGATCCACCATTAGCCAGCTAAAAGGACTAGCTCTCCTTATTCTACCCTGACGCCCTTTGACTAGCTTGAAGGCCCTTTGGAATCCTACACCAAAGGATTTCTTCAATAAACTCACTCCATTTACACGTTTCTTGACTCTTGCCTGAATGTTGCGCATTACCTGAATTCTTTCTTGCCAACTGGATAAGAACTGAGAGTGGAGAGGCTGAAACCTTGGGTCTGGTCTCAAGAGAATCACGAGTTCAATTCCTGACCTAGTAATCTGATTCCTAGGCACAGACACAGAAGACACAAAACCAGGGTCTCAAACAGATACTTGCACACCCATGTTCATTGTAGCTTTATTCATAACAGCCCTTAGGTAGAAACAACTCAAGCGAGTGTCTCTCCACAAATGGAGCAGATGAAAGATCCGTACTGTTAGCCATGAGTAGAGCTGAAGCTTTCATCTATGTTGAAACGTGGATGGTCTTCAAAAATAGGGTGAAGGAAATAATTTGGATACAAATGGACAAATATTACGTGATACCACTTAAAGGATCTATTGAGTTTGTTAAGGATGATTTTTTTAAAAAGAAATGGATAGGTGGTAAGTTCCACAATATTATTATGAATGTAATCAATGTCACTGAACTATATACAATTAGATGTTGCAATGGCAAATGCTTTGTTATGTTTTTTACTACAATAAAATGAGAAAAGGGTGGGGGCATTTTCTGGTCCTTCAGTAAGTCAAATGGCAGGGAGAAAGAAGACCCTTGAGGAGAAGGATTAGCAGTGGCCACCACCCTGGGCGAGGATGACGCAGGCGTGGCCGATGCTGGGTTTTCTTGTACAGAGGTCTGGGGATGGAGTCAATGGGGCGGCATCTGATCCCCTAACACTGTGGGGGCCCCCTGAAAACAATGTACTGAAAACAATGTGCTGAAAACAATGTACAGTGAAATACCTTAAGTATATATATATTTTTCCTCCATGTCGAAGGGAACTTCAGGTAGGACTTGGGCATTTAAAAATGATTTTTGTCACTGTAAATAAATCTTATATGCCCACAGTTAGCTCCGTGTCATATTTTGTTGTTGTTGTTTCTCCAGGATTCCATGGGACTGTGTTTTCTTTTGGACTTTAGCCAGTCCATCTTGATTCCTCTCACCCTTCCCAGTCCATCTTTTAGATGAGCTGTTGAAAATAATAAGCAAATGACTGCTTTTCTTCTTCTTTCTTTGAGTGATAAAGATTTCTTATAAATGGATAGAATGTGATTTAATAGGGTACCTTTTTTAGCTCAAATGGCAGCTGAGTTTTCTGAAGTTAAGTGTACCCATAGCCTGGTAATAGCATTCAGAGCAAGAGTAGATTATAATATATCATGGCATATGGAGAAGTCTATATATTACTTCCAGGAATGTTGGTAAGAAATATAAGTAAATAATGTTGCTAGTTGCAAGGAAATATAAATAACTCTCACCATCTGAAGCAAAGCCTACTTATTTATTTCTATACTGACAGTAACTATTTTTTTTCTTAAGTACCTATTTTCTAGGTAGCATTGAAATCTGTACTGCATTTTAATACACACCCCTTTTGCGCAGTGTGAAGTACCTGAAAGCTTTTTCTTCTCTTATTAATGAGCTACACATGTATTTTCAGGAAATTTTTGTGTGAAAAAGATTCTTGAGTGTTCCTTGCCTCTCATTTAAAAGGAGTTCATCAAGAAAAATCTTGGCGTGATACTGTCTGAAACTCTGGACATGTGTTTTAGATGGATTACACACTGATGTAATGCCATTTTAATGTATTAAATAGAATGCATTGCTAAAATAAATTGCTAGAACTAGTTTTACTTATTCCTTTTTATCGTCTCAATGTTGTTACTAGAAAAAATCAATATAAAGATGGTTGCTGGTTGCCATGGAGTCTGCTCAGACTCAGGGTGGCCCCTGTGTACAGAGCAGAACTATCTGGTTCTCAAGGTTGTGACCTTTCAGAATTGCCTCCTTGTCTAAGGGTGAGTTCGAACTCCTGGCCTTACTACTGGTAGTCATTAGCTACTGCTTGCATCACTCTAAACCCCGGTCGTTTATCTTCAACACAAGTCTTTCATTCTAGTGCCCACCCAGTTTCTGTTGCCTCCTACAGAGGGTATTTTCTTCCTCCAGGCTAGTCTGCCTTAGTTAGTTCCCTCTGCTGCCCCAAATTATTTGAGATTGCCTGGCTTCTCCCTGACAGGTCTCTCACTGGAGACTTAAATCATTTAAGTAAATTTTTCAAGAAGAGGTGACAATTGATGACTCATTAAGTCCGTAACCACTAAACTGCTTATCTGGGGCATTATTAAAATGATCTTGTGTCCAAGTGGCATGCAATAAATACTTTTTTCTTAGAGCAGATGAAAGAATAAAAACAGTAGAAATCTTAGGATTTATTGTACTTTCCATAAGTGGTAAAAATCTTGATATATTATTTCTTTTTAAAAACCATTTTATGGGGGGGGCTCATGCAACTCTTATCACAATCAATACATATATATATATATATATATTATATGCGAAGCACATTTGTACATTTGTTGCCATCATCATCCTCAAAACATTTTCTTTCTGCTTAAGCCCCTGGTATTGGCTCCTCATATTTCCCCTCACTCCCCGCTCCATCCTCCTTCCTGAACCCTTGATAATTTATAAATTATTACTATTTTGTCATATTGTACACTCTCTGTTGTCTCCCTTTATCCAGTTCCCTGTTGCCTGTATCCCAGGGAGGAGAAGTTATATGTAGATACTTGTAATCGGTTCCCCTTTCTACTCCACCTTTCATCCACCCTCCTGGTATCGCCACTCTCACCACTGGTTCTGAAGGGATTATCAGCCCTGAATTCCTCATGTTTCCAGTTCCTATCTGTACCAGTGTAAATCCCCGGGTCTAGCCGATTTGTAAGGTAGAATTGGGATCATGATGGTGGCAAGGAAGCATTTAAGAACTAAAGGAAAGTTGCATATTTCATCGTTGCTACATGGTTACCTTGACTGGCTGGTCTCCTCCCTGCCACCCTTCTGTAAGGAGATGTCACTTCACCTACAGATGGATTTTGGGTCCCCAATCTGTACTCCCTCTCATTTATAATGATATAATTTTCAGTTCTTTGATGCCCGATACCTTATCCCTTTGACACCTCATGGTCACACAGGCTGGTGTGCTGCTTCCATGTGGGTTTTGTTGCTTCTGAGCTAGATAAGAAGCTTATTCACCCTAAAGCCTTTAAGACCCCAGATGCTAAATCTTTTGATAGCCAGGCACCATCAACTTTCTTCACAACATTTGCTTATGCACACATTTGTCTCCAGTGATCATATCAGGAAGGTGGGCATGCAATGATGATGACTGATAACTGATCCCTTTGACACCTCATGGTCACACAGACTAGTGTGCTTCTTCCATGTGGGCTTTGTTATTTCTAACAACCAATCAGAGTAGGAATTTGTTCCATTATGTTTTATTATGTAATGTTCAATCTGTTTAATTCATACATTTTGGTAAGCTCATATATGTTGCCATCATTATTTTCTAAACATTTGCTTTCCATTTGAGCCCATGTTATCATCTCTTCTTTTTTCCATGCCCCTCCCATCCCTATGACCCTTGATAAATTAAAAATTTTTATTATTTTCATATTTTATACCAACTGCTGTCTCCTTCCCCCACAGTTTCAGTTGTTTGTCCCCCTCGTGTGTGTGTGTGTGTATGTGTGTGTGTGTGTGGTTATGTGTTGATCATTGTGATCAGTTCCTCTTTCTCCCCTCCTCTCCCTATCTTCTCCTTCCCCTCTTGGTATCGTTATTCCCATTTCTGTTCCTGAGGGGTTGATCTCTCTTGGATTTCATGTGTTGTGAGCCATTATCTGTACTAGTGTACGTGCTCCAGTCTAGCCTACAGTGAAAGGCAGGACTGGGATTATGAGTGTGTGTGTGTGTGTGTGTGTGTGTGTGTGTGTGAAACCTTAAGGAACCAGAGGAATATTTTGTGTTTCCTCAGTGCTATACTGTGGCATGGTTGAGTCTTCCCTTTTTTTGTGACCCCTCTGTGAGTGGTTGCCCCATTGTCTACAGATTTTTCATGCATTCCTTTTTTTTGGGGGGGGGGGGAGGCATCACTGCCCTCAGGTGGTGGGAGTAGGAGGCCAGCCTTTGCTCTGTGAAGCTGGAATCGAACCTCCATCCCAGTGGGCCACAGTCCCACGCACAACCGCTACGCCACTGGAGCTCAGCCCTTTTCATGCATTCTTAATGGGGGTGATATTACTTAAATCCATTATCATCATGGAGCCCATTTGGACTTATAGGTTGCTGAGACTTTACATCTTAAAGAGGGCAAGTCACCTTTCCTGTACAGCACCAATCATGTGATTAGCAGTCCAGTACTCAGCCTGCAGCATCCTTAGGACTCCATATCACCCCCCCCCCCCACCACCACCTACTGCCATGGAGTGATTCTGCCATAGGAACCCAAACAGGGTTTCCCAGGTTATAAATCTTTATTTCAAGATTTGAACCACTGGATTAAGACCACTGCCCTTGTAGCTAATAGTTCAAAGCATACCTTTAGCACCTCCAGGCTCCTTCCTTACTACTGAAACAAAACCCTCACTCACTGCCTTGGGTCGATCGGCACTCATAGTGATGAGTGAATCACTCAAAGTGCTCCCAGCTCCCAGTGACAGGGTAGACCTGCCCCTGTAGGTTTCTGAGGCTGTAAATCTTTAAGGGAATGTCTTGCACATTGGCGGGTGAAAGGGCTGGCAAGCCAGACACCAAGGAGAAGCCCAAAGCCAAGAAAGCAAACACCAGCAGCCGAGTTCAGATCAAGGGCAAAAAGCTCGAGAAGGGGAAGTCCCACAGTAGCCGAAACCCCCGTCCTAGTCAAAGGAATTGGCTGGGATTCCTGCTCTGCCATGCATTCCAGAAAGGCCATGAACAAGAGGAAGGAGTCAGCGGCCAGAACCAGGGACGAGAAGGAGGAGGAGTCCTGGCTACTCTCACAAAGCCCGTTGGTGGTGACAAGCATGGTGGTACCGAGTGGTTAAGCTGCACACAATGGCTCAGTCTTTATTTCCCACAGAAGACGTGGCTCGCAGACTGGGGAGCCAGGGCAAAAAGCCCCCCTGTCAGCACGAGGGGTGGCTGTACAGCCAGCATCTCCCCCAGACCACTCTGATCAAGCAAGAGAGTTTCCAAAGCAGCCAGCAGAGGCTAGCTGTCTGTGACTGGACCTCTTTCCCTCAATGGAGTTACGCTGCGTAGAAGTCACCAGACATTTGTCCCCCTCCAGCAGAACTGATTATCAGTGGTGTGAACGTGCCCACACATCTCACAGATGCCAAGAAAGAGAAAGATGAGATCACATATCAGCGCAAGGTTAATCAGAAAGTCATGGGCTCGCAAATTTTGACAAAAATCAAAGCTGTCCCCCAGCTCCAAGACTACTTGTGTGCTATCTTTGCACTCACCAATGGAATTCATCCTCACCAAACAGTGTTCTAGATTTCTTGCAAAAAAACCTAATTAAGTAATTGACAAAGTATTAAAAAAACTTTAGGTCTCATTTAAGTCTCTTTCTTGCTACTAATGGAACAAAAATTGGTTCTTGGGAAGACTCATGCCTTTTAATGTATAACACAGATACATACTGTATAAGAAACACTTTGGTATTAACATAATGTGGTGTCAACTTGAGATGATTAAGAGCGAAAGGTTGGAGGTTAGTCTGTCAATCAAGGCGCAATTTGGTGCAACAGTATACAGAGCTCACTGGAAGCCAGATGCACTCACTCCCTGTGAGACCTTCCTGTTGACAAGCACATCACATGGAGCTATGCTGATAGAGTCAGAGCCCTGGAGTTGGAGGACCGCTTAGAAACCCACGCCAGTGCTGAGATGCTTCCACCACCACTGGCTCCACAAGGCTTTGCACACACTGCCTGTGATCTTCTGCATTCAGCACCAATCATGTGTTCTGTAGATTGATACTGGACATATGAGCTAATACTGGACGTATGGACTTGACCTGGACCGGGCTGGGATGTTTTCTTAATGACAATTGCTCTTTGATATAGAGTTCTCTCTCACACACATGAGTATCTGAATTTGTTTCTCTAGTCAATCCAAAGGAACACCAACACCATATATATCTGTGCTATTAAAATTTCTTGAGGAGGTGACTTGAGAAAAAACGATGCAGTCTCAAAACCAAGCCCTTTACTCTCTAGTAGGTGCTGACCACAGCACCCCACAGGGTGGGGTAGCACTGCCTCTGTAGGAATCTCTGGGCTGTACACTTTATGGGAGTAGACTGACACACCTTTCTCTGGGCGGGTTCAAAGATCTAACCTTTAGGTTAGCAACCTGTGTGTTCCTAGAGACTTCTCCTAGGGTGTGAATTTAGAAGTCACTTTTTTCCTAATATAAATTAAAAATTGTAATTTTTAAAATTGTATATCTTCAAGTTTTTGTATGTTAAAGGGCTAATTAAGAACAATGACTGCAGCCTTCAGTATTAATCAAGACGGTTATCACCATGAACCTGTAGAAAACATCATAATAAATGGAGAAAAGATGGAAATTGTGAAGGATTTTATTTTGCTTGGATCTGCAGTTAATGTTCACGGACACAGCAGTCAAGAAATCAAATCACTTATGAGAGGTATCCTCTCAAAATGGGATTTTCGCCCCAAAGCTATGTATTATTATTTTTTTCACAAAACAACCCTATCACCTTCAAAGTACTCTCCATTACACATACCACATTTGCCAAATCTCTGATTTCATTCTTGGGAACATTTTTCAAACTTAGCTGTCTGGATGGCTGACAGCACCACCCTTGTTTTTTCTTTATCTCTTTTACATCATCCAATTGTTGTCCTTTCATATTCTTCTGAATTCACAGAAACAAAAAGGTAGTATCCCAGAGTGAGGTCGGGTGAGTAAGGTGCATTGGACAAACGAAGACGGCTGCTTTTACCAAAAACTGATGCAGTAAGATGGCTGTATGAGCAGGTGTATTGTCGTGGTGGCAAAAACCAGTCCCCTGACTGCCACAAATCAAGCCTTTTTTTTTTGTGGCACACTGTTGTACAATCTTTTCAGAACTTCTAAATAGCTTGATTACCTGCTTGACCTGATAGAATGATCTCCAAAGGCAGTATGATTTGACCTTTTCTTCTCCTTAGGAAGTTGATGAATGTCCAGAATGAGGCTTGTCATCAATTGACATCTCACCTTCTTTTGAAATGGGAAAACCATTTGTATACTTGAGTTTCTTCCACAGTGCTGTCCTTATAAGTCACATTCAATATCACAACAGTTTCTGTGGCATTTTTCCCGAGCAGGAAACAAAATATCAAGATCACACATTGTTCTCTTAAAACGGCTATCACAAAAAGACGTGGTTTCAGCAAAAGTGCTTTTTACCAAAAAAGTCACTGTGACCAGAAGAACCTTTTCTGGGCATTTCTTGCCACTGGGTACACTAACTCAGAGCAAGTTGCTCAATGCTCACCTTGCTGGGGAAAATGTGAGGAAGAGAAACTTCTCTCCACCCAGAGCAATTCTGTTTTTTTTTTTTTTTGGGGGGGGGGGTACTCCCTTGTATTGATTGAGTAAATCTGCTCTACTGTTACAGTCTCCTCTTTTAAGTATTGAAAATGAAGAAGATCATGTTGAGGGTGAAGATGAGCTTGATTCATATGCAAGTGAAAGTTGGACTGTGAGTGAGGAAGAATTGATGACTTGGAATTATGGTATTGGAGAAAATGGAACGTGTCATGAACTGCTAGAAAAACAAATGAATCTGTTTTGTAAGAGGTATCACCAGAATACTTCTCAGATGTAATGGATGTTGAGACTTTGGACATGTCATCAGGAATGATTAGTCTCTGGAAAAGGACTCATTCTTGGTAAAGTAGAAGGGAGGGCAAAAGAGGAAGACCTATAATGAGAAGGATTGGCACAGTGGCTGTAACAATGGGCTCAAGCGTAACAATTATGAGGATGGCCCAGCACCGAACGACATTTCATTCTGCGGTCTCTAGGGCCACAATGAGTGGGGACAGACTTACTAGCACCTAACAGCAATAAGAAGAGTTATCGGTTTTGAATCTTAATGGAGGGTTGGCTTACTTGTAAGCGCCACTAGTTGAGTAGCCATTTTCCCTGTTGTTCTAGCTCCTCTCAAGAATTCCCGAACCATGGGATCAAACTATAGCACCAGGCCCCACTGAGCTAGGAAAGACGCTCTTACTTCTCAGCTTTATGATTCTCTTATTTATAAATGAACTCTAACGGGTTTTTGCTTTCCTTCTCCCCTCCTAAAGCAAACATTGACATGCAGGAGTCGTGAAGCTTAAATCTCCCCCACGGGGGGGGGGGGGAGGGGGTGTTCCTGAATCATCAACACCCAAATGAACCTGTGGGTAGGAAGACTCACTCATTGAGATGCTTGGACAGTTAGTTATTCACAGAGAGAAGATGCACGTCGAATGAATGCCGAATGAAGGCAGGTCTAAGGATGGAGAAGAGTGGGTTGACTTTAGAGACATTTCAATAATACAGATGATTAGATTTTTTTTGTTTGTTTTTGTTTTTGTTTTTGGGCATCACTGCTCTCCGGTGGTGGGAGTAGGAAGTCCAGCCCCACTGCTGGAATTGAACCTCCGTCCCAGTGGGCCGCAGTCCCGCACACAACCACTATGCCACCGGGGCTCAGCCCCAGATGATTAGATTTGATGATTACTTAAGACATCTTAGGATCAAAGATGGCTCCAGGCGCTCTGGCTTGGATGAGTTCATAGATGATACCATTCACAAATGAATGATTGAATGGAAAACTGACCTGCTCTGTAAATCTCTACCTACATCCACAATAAAAAAATGTCATTCAAAAGAACTTGAAAGCCTTTAGTTGAAGTAGACCAATGTATAAAGACTACAGCTTAGCAGTTACCAAGAATGGGAGGTAGGGGGAAAGGGAGAGGCATTGCTTAGGGCAGCGGTTCTCAGTCTGTGGGTCGCGACCCCTGTGAGGGTTGAATGGCCCTTTCACAAGGGTTTGCCCAATTCATACCAGAAACAAAAGGACAGTGATGCAGTCTAGAGGCATAGCTGCTAGCTTTAGGAGATTTGTTGTTCAGTCATGGGCTTCAGTTCAATTTGGACTCTTACCAATTGTCTGCATAACAAAAGGCCTTGCGCAAACCAGCCTCATCCTCTTCATGGCATGTTTGAGACTATGACAGCTGTGTGTCAGTCCACCTTACAGAGGGGGCTCATTGAACTGATCCTCTCCTTTGCCAAAAATGATGTCCTTTCTGAGTAACTTTTTTCCTGGTGACATATCGATAGTAAGCAGATGAAGCATCTCTCTCTCTCTCTTTCTTTATCATTTTGTTGGGGGCCTTTCCAAATCTTATACCAACCCATCATTTGATTGTATTAAGCACACTCGTACCTATGTTGCCATGAACATTTCCAAAGCGTTTTCTTTCTACTTGACCTCTTGGTATCATCAGCTCCTCTTTCTTCCTAAGGAACATTTTGGCTCTCCTTTTCCCAAAATGAATTGGTTCATTCTTCTGGCATTTTATGTATTCTTTTCAGTATTCTTCATGCTTTTAAAAAAAGAGAGAGACAATTTTCTCAACTGGAAGCTTTCATAGTCTGAAGAAGCTCAAAAGAACTATGTGTTTGGCATAAGGAAAGACTTCTGCCAAAGACGCAGTCCAGACTCCAGTCCTGATAAGGTGCTGCCTGTTCCTGGCATGTTTCATCCTTTCAGTAAACTCCGTATTTGTCACAGAAGCTCCACTTTGCTTTTAGCCAATAATGTCTCCATTGCCTACTCTTCTTTCCTACAAATACATAGAGCACCGTTGCAAGGTGGTGGCAGGGGTGTATTGGGGGTGGGAGTTACTCCCTCCAAAATGCATGGCCTAATAAATTCTAATGCAGCTATCCCGAGCCTAACCATACCACTCTAGCAAAGGTTCAGAGGATCCTCTGGCCTTTTCGAATTTGCTTAGACATTTTTCTCCAAATAAACCCACTTTTTATGTTTACTATCTAGCCGAAGGAGTGCTTTTGTATCCCTTTTACATGACTTTAACAATTGTGACAAAAAATTAAGAGATTAATGAGAAGGACACACACACACACACACACACACACACAGTATTTCTATCCCGAGAGACATAGGGGACTGAAAAATGGCCATCTACTTCTAACACAAAAAATGGTCATCTACTTCTAACTCAATTGTTTTCGGCAATTGAGTTTAGTCACCTCGTGCCAAGCTGCCCGCTCTCATGCACTGAATTCGCCTTCTTTGAAGATTGGAGTCACACTGGTTTTAGTTCTCATCTGTTGATGCTCAATGGTCCTTTCTAACATTGAAAATAGTAACCTGTGGTTTGGGGAGGCCATTAGTCAGCTCTTTCCCCTTCACAGCATCTACCTGCTGAGCTATTATGCTCCACGTCCTCTGACCTGGTTTGAATCAGTGGCTATTTGGACAAGGCCTTCTGCTGTTACACCCTATTTAAGCCTTAGACATTCTTGCTCAAATGGGGAAAGGTAAAGTTGTTCATACTTTTCCTATTGGGGTTGCCTTGATATTTATATGTATGTGTGTGTGTATATATATACGCACACATATGTATATATATATATATATATATACACACATACACATATATATATATACATCCCCCAAACAAGCCAAACACAGTGTTATCCAGTTCATTCCAACTGACACCAACCCTCTGTAGGGTTCCTAAGGCTGTAAATATTTACAGGAGCAGACAGCTCCATTTCTGTCCTGAAGAGTGGCGGTGGGTTGCAACTGCTGCCCGTGTGGTTAGAAGTCTAAAACGTAACCCACATCCTAACAAGCGCTCCTTACTGTATGGACTTCCTAAGAGTGCATTTTTATTCTTATGCTTCTGTGCAACAGAACTGACTCAAAGGCACCTAAAAACAGCAGCCATCATTTGTATTATTTCTTTCAAAGAAACAGGAACTGTTCAGACTGCTTTTTCTGGACTACCATCTGTGTCTCAAGGACCAAATGAGGCAAATACGAGTGGAACAGGAGCTCTCCGTATCATTTTCTGTGCAGTGTGTGCTCCATCCTAAACCTGACTGTAAAATCCCACTGCCATCAAGCCAATTCCAGCCCGTAGTGACCTGTCTAGGGTTTCCAAGACTGGGAATCTTCACAGGAGCAGATCTGTTTTCCAAGGAGCCACCAAGTGGGTTTGAACAAATGCTCATGTGGTCAGCAGTCCAGCCTACTGGACCACACCCCTGGGGCTCTTTGATTCTAAAAGCAGGTAAACAGAATCTCTAGCCCATCAATGGGTGAAGTAGGGAGAGGAATTACACACAGCCAAGCACTCGCCTGACACAAATACTATAATCGTGACTGTTCACTGTGCCTATTCCTTATTTATTATGTTAAAGGAGAATGGCAATGATTTAATTTACACCAGACTAAATTCTTACAAGGACTTATTGATCTATTTTTATACAGTTTGTTGACATGTAATTTGACATGTAACTTAACGACTTAAATATATCAAAACGTTTTGTATTTATCAATACCATCAAATTTACAACATAGTTTTCATTTTTGTATCCATTAGTATTAGCTCCTCATTTCCCCCCAAGGTCTTCTGCCATAACCTAAGAGGCAATTACTCTAGTTACCATCTCTATAGCTTTATCGATCTGGAATTTTATATAAAGAAATTCATTCAAAAAGGGAAGGACTCATTTATTGAATTGATGAATTCTCTCTGATCAGTCATGATTCATTTCTAGTTTTCTCCACTATTTTGTCTCTTACTCAACCATGTTCAGGGAATAGTTGAGTGATATATTTGCATGTGAGTTAAAACCCTAGTTCTCCTAGCTTCAATGATATAAATGGATCGATAATAAATGGTGAAAAAAGGAAAGATAGATGAACAGCAACCATGGGAAATGGAATGATTATATTATTATCATACAAAATGGACTTTAAAATAGAAAAATGTTTCTAGAGATAGTGATAGTTTATAATGATGAGGCCAATCTCTCAAGACTATATGATGATAAATAAAAGAGTATTCCTATAGGAGCATAGACAGCTTTATTAAAAGATACAGATGTGAAGCTATTGCCTTTTGACATTTTCTCTATCTAGATCTACTTACTTTAAAGGCAGTATTTCAATATTTCAACCCTTCCCAGCAGAATTCTGTATTCTTTGATGTAGACCATGTCTAAGCACCCATCTAGTATCCTTGAGTGACTCCAATTGTGTTTTTTACAAATGTTTTTTTTGCGTTTGGGGAACCAAAAAGTCCAAAAGGACAAGATCAGGGCTGTCTGGCAGACGGCGTAAGATTTCCGATGAAATGCTTGTAGGGCAGACCTTGCTGCCATACAAGAATGAACGGGGACATTGTCATGATGCCAATTCCCTTTCTCATAACAATAGGCAGACGTATCATTATTTAGTCCTCCAAAACTGCCTGGAGCATCCCTAAAGACTTTTGCTCTGGCCTTTGCCCTCGACCAGTCTGCTTTTGCTCTGACTGGACCATTTCCAGCTCTTGCCATTGCCTTGATTGTTCTTAGCCTTCATGGTTGTCCTGATACAGCCATGTCTCATCCCTGTTATAATTCTTCAAGGAAATGCCTCAGGCTATTGACTCTGCTTGGTAAACATTTCCATTGAAACCTCTCTTCTGCTCCGGATCTTGATGCACCAGCTTTGGCCTCCATTCAGTGTAATTTTTCAGAATGATATAATCTGAGCTGAGATGTGTATGGTGTTGGCTATTGATTCTGCTGTTGATCATTGAGTGGGGCAGGAAAAAGATGAATATTCCCCTTTAAAAATTCCGTGGATGTTCTGCCACGGTGAGCTTCATCTTCAGCAAGATGGGATATCTCACTCTTAAGACAAGCCATCCATTTGTAAGCTGTTACTTTCTCTAGAGCATTGTCACCCAAGACCTTTAAGAAAACAGCCGTGACTTCACCATGTTTTTGCCCTGCATCATCATAAATTTGACGTCTGTTCTTCCTTCCATTTTAGCAATTTCTGTTGCTCTGATAGGGACTGTTTTCAAACTAATATTTTACCCTTCTGAGTGTGTTAGACCAGCCCCGGCTCCGACATATTATAACAAGTTAGTACAAATTTATTTGGGGGGGAAAAACTGTTTTTTAAAAATCATGTATAGGGCTGAGCCCCGGTGGTGTAGTGGTTGTGTGTGGGACTGCGGCCCACAGGGTTGGCGGTTCAAATCCAGCAGCAGCTCTCCAGGAGCAAGGTTGGGCCTCCTACTCTCACCAGGGCAGTGATGCAAAAAAAAAAAAATCATGTACAGCTTTCCCCATGACCTTGAAGACCCCTCACAGGATGGCGTTAAAGTAGTGTTTACAGGGAGATCTATAGCTGTATCTCTGTAAATGCTTATACGAAGATACACAACTGATCAGGAATTTTGGTGGCACAGTGGTGAAGTGCTCGGCTGTTAACAGGGAGATTGGCATTTCACACCCACCCAGCAGCACTAGAGGAGAAAGGCCCAGAGATCGGGTTCTGTATAGATTAGTGCCAAGAAGACCCTACTGGGCAGGTCTCGTCTGTCACGTGGCCTCACCAGGAGTCAGATTCTACTTGACGGTGCCCAACAACAACAACAACAACAACAACAACAACAACAATGCCCCGACACCAGAAAGAGAAGAGGAGATGAACACCAAGGCAACCAGAAGGGAGGAAATAATAAATGTATGACATAGAAACCAGAAAAATAATAGAATCAGTGACATCAAACCTGGTTCTTTGAAAAGATCAAAATTATTCACAAATCTTTAGCAAGCTTGACTAAGAAAATAAAGAAGACTAAAATTACTAGAATAAGAAATAAAAGAGGACATTCTGTAATGTTACAGAAGGAGTGTAAAGGAACATTCTGAACAATTGTAGTTCAACAAAATGAGGTAACAGATAAAATGGACAAATTCCAAGAAAGACACAAACTACAAAAATGACTCAAGAAGAAACAGACTGTTTGAATAAAACTATAACAAGCAAAGAGATTAAATCAATAATCAAAACACCATCCACAAAGAAAAGCCCCTGCCAAGATAATTTCTCTCCAGAATTTTATGAAACATTCAAAGAACTAACAATCATTCTTCTCAAATACTTACAAAAATCATAAGGGAAACACTCCCCAACTAATATTTTTCTTTTAAAATCATTTTATTGGGGACTTGTACAGCTCTTATCATAATCCATACATCCATCCATTGCGTCAAACACAGCTATACATATATTGCCATCATTATTTTCAAAACACCTTCCTTCTATTAAGCCCTTGCTATCTGCTGCTCATTTTCCCTCCCTGCCCTCAATAATTTATATTATTTTTTCATGTTGTACACTGACAGATGTCTCCCTTCACCCACTTTTCTGCTGCCTGTTCCCCTGGGTTGGGGCCATATATAGATCATGATCAGCTCCCCCCAACTTCCCCCTACTCTCCTGATATCACCACTCTCATTGTTCATCCCCAGGGTGTTATCTGTTCTGGATTCCCTGTGTTTCCAACTCTTATCTATACTAATGTACATGCTCAGTCCGGTTAGATCTATGAGAGATAATTGGGGTCATGATAGTTGGGGGAGGGATAGTAACAAAGAGCTAGAGGAAAGTTGTATGTTTCATCATTGCTATACTACACCCTGACTGGCTCATCTCTTCCTTGTGACCTTTCTATAAAGGGATGTCCAGCTGTCTACAGATGGGCTTTGGGTCTCCACACCACACCCCCCCTCATTCACAATGATGTGATTATTTTTGTTCTGAATCTTTGATGCTCGATACCTGATCCCATCAACATCTCATGATTAAACAGGTTGGCGTGTGTGTTAGTCTGGGTAAACTAGAGAAAAAATTCATAGACATGCATATGGATATAAGGGTACAGTTTATACACAAGAGGAATAGGACATTAAGAAACTCAGTCCAGTTCAAGGTCATAAGTCTGATATTAGCCCATATGCCTGATACCAGTATATAAAGTCTCCTTCTGACTCACGAAGTCACAGGCCAGTGGGTGCAGAATCCCTGTGCTGGCAGGGTCTCCCCATGGCTCCTCGTTTCCAGGGCTCAGGGTCCATCAACAGCATCCAGTGGTGGTAGAAGTAACTCAGCACTGGCAGGGGTCTCCATGTGGCTTATCCAGCTTCAGGGGTCTGGTTCCATCAGGGTAAAGTTATATGGTTTCTCCTCCAACTCCTTCTGCTCCTCGGACACTGCCATCTTGTCTTGTCCATAATTTGTCGTCTCTGAGACTAACTCCCAACAATTGGGGAGATAACTTCTCATCACCATCAGGGAAATATCGCGAGATTTCCCAGAAGTCTCAGGAGAAAGTCATGCCCACACGGAGACCTCATTGACTACTCAATGGCTATCTCCAGATTAATAGGCTAGACTCCACCCCTACATCTCAATCATGAAATTAACATAAGCACATGTCCGCCACAGTGTGCTTCCTCCATGTGGGCTTGTTGTTTCTGAGCTAGATGGCTACTTGTTTATCTTCAAGGCTTTAAGACCCTAGAAACTATATCTTTTGACAGTCAGGCACCATCAACTTTCTTCACCATATTTGTTTATGCACTCACTTTGTCTTCAGTGATCATGTGTCGGGCAGGATTCTCTTAGAGAAATAAAACCAGGACACTAGTAATTTTGTTTATATATTTATATAGAAAGAAGGGTAATAAGATAAGAAAGAAAGTGTTAACTATCTACGAAACAGTATAAATTGCTCGGTGCAACTCACTTACATGAAACAGCTAGAAGACCAGCAGTCCTTCAAGTCTTGAGGGCCGCTGAGTAGTCCTCTGTAGAGCAATCCAGGCTATCTGGTCACAGGCAGCAAGCAGCAGAGCAGGTCACCAACAGTCAGCCAGATGACAGAGTCCGACAGTCCCCAGCTCAAGAGATGTATATCCCAGAAGTGTGGCAAAGTAGGACTTGAAGGATCCTCAGCTCACAGCTACACAGTCCACAATTAGGTGTCCCACGGGTAGTGTTGCTTGGAGGTCAAGGCACAGGACGAACAAGGCAGTTGTCTGGTCTGAAGATCCGAAAGCAAGAGAGAGCAAGGGCAGGGATCACCAAGCCTCTTCTATCTCCGCCCTTCAATTGATCGTGTGTATTCATTGGCCGTGTCGTCACAACAGACCTACCTATTGTCTTTGGCCATGTTGGCACCACAGGCTTACCATTAACAGATCATGTCAGGAAGCTGAGCATCGCAGAATGCTTGGTTATTAGAAGTGTTCTTGTGTTGAGTGAGTACTTGAGTAGAGGCCAAATGTCTGTTTGCTACCTCAATAATAAACCTGTAAATGTATGTATATAGATCTATTTCTCCATTGCCATATATAAATACATTGTATTTAGACCTCTATAAATGTCCTTTTCCTCCTATAAATGTTCTTTCCTCTTATTTTCTTTTAGTTTCCTCTTGTCCACTATCATGTTAGGCCTTCATTCGGGTTTCAGTAATTCCTGTAGACTGCATTGTCCTTGATCAAGCCCCACCAGGCATCCTATACCCTCCTTGCCATCAATTTTAAATCACTTATTATTTCCTTATCCCTGGGTTTGTTAGCACCCCCTTTTGTTCCCCCACCTTCTCCTCTCCCGCGTCTCTCCTGGAACTGTTGGTCCCATTGTTTTCTCCTCCAGATTGTTCATCCTAGACAGATATGTAGACACAGTAATAAACTCAGTAACAAGACAGAGCAAAGCAAAACAACAAAAAAATGACAGAAAAATAAAAGCCTGTCAATAGTTCCAGATCTGTTTGTTGACCGTTAGGAGTGTTTTCTGATCAAGTTGGATGGAGCGGCATGCCCTGCCCACAGTCTATTTCCCAGGGACTTCATTGCTTTGCTCCTCTTGCTGCCCTGTCACATGCCCTTAGCATTTCACCCCAGTGTTCTGGGGTCAGATTGGGCACAATTCGTGCACTGTACCACCAGTGTTGTCCCCTGTCATGCTCTGAGTCAGTGAGGAACGTCATGTCTTCTGCTAAGGTCAGCCGGTATATTAGCTTCTCGGAGTAGGTAGATTGTCCTCGGGGCCTGGTGGGCCAGGATGTGTTCCATGTTCTCTCCTTCCCTTTTCATTTGCTCCTGTGTGCTTTGATCAGACATGTCCCTCTCCCTGAGTTGTAGCTTCAGGGCTATCCTCTGAAGTGAATGTTTCTGGGAGGGAGGGAAGTTGTCCATGTAGTTGGGATTTTCCCAGCTCATTTTATGAGGCTCGTTTACCCGAATACTCAAACCAGACAAAGACATCAGAAGACAAATAACTCAATTAGATATGAGCAGAAGATAGGAATACACATTTATCCAAAGAAGATATACATATGCTCAATAAGCACATGAAAAGATGCTTGTCATCATGAATCATTAGAGAAGTGTAAATCATATCTAAAATGAGATATCACTTTATACTCAGTAATAAAATTGTATTTGTAAGCGCAGTGCATTTTGTGAGCTTAGTGAATTGTTCTAGCAGATGATTGTAGCCAAGGTAGCAGTGAGAAGCGAGGGTGGCTGAAACCCCTGACCTAGTGACTGGGAGGAGGAGAGGGAGCCTTCGTTAGCCAGCAGTTTAGAGGTGAGGGTGGTAGTGAGGACTTGCAAGCTATGGCTGGTGTGCAAGGTCTTGGCCAGGGCTGGCAGTCTGGAGGACTGTGCCCTTTAAGCAGGGATCTCTGGCCTAATCCTGTGTGCTGCTGGTGTCAGGATGGAAGTGGAATAAAACCGAATGCGTTTGATTGATCCTTGCAGTTTGATGAGAGAAACTTGAAATTAGATTTTACCGTTCACTGGCCAAAATGAACTTTTTGGTATATTTTGGGTTTAAGAGATTAAGTTTTTTGAAGTTACCTTATTGCTTTGTCTAAGTGATCCTCCAATATTACTTGTTAATCGATATGTTAGGGGTCGTCAGTTCAAAGACACCTGCAGGACTTTCTGCTCCCATAAGCGGTCGCAGTCTGGGAAAGCCACAGGGGGTTGCCACGAGTCAGCATCGACTCGATGGCAGTGAGTTTGGGTTTGCCAGGCCTCACTTGTTTACACTGTATCTGTGTTCATTGTAAAAAAGCCATAGAGGTTCTGTGGGATGAATACTGGAGCGCTAATGGGTCTACCAGTGGCTCCGAGGCAGAAAGAGGAGGCTGTGTGCCCCCATAAAGGTTGGCAGTGGCGGAAACCCACTCCTGGGTCAGAGATGTCGTGGTTACAGGTTGGACTGCCAACCTCAAGGTTAGCACATCCAAAACACTGGCTGCTCCCCCGGGAAAGCTGAGACTTCTTTAACTCCCACAAATGCTTACATTCTCAGACATTACAGGGGCTACGCCACTCAATCTGGCAGGGTCAGCTCGCTGTCAGTGAGTAATTTTGGTATGCGTTTGAACGGACTCAATGGCAGTGAGCATGTTCTGTTGTTGGACTCTTGATAAACTTTAGGATAAACATAAAAAAAATAGATTTATGCAGTTAGAAGGGGCCCTGGCGATGCTATGGTTACTCACTCAGCTTCAGGATTCCTCTTCCCTATCAAGCCCTGGGAGAGTCATGGTTGTGCATTCAACTGCTAACCACAGACTCCGCCATCCAACACCACCAGCCACTCCACTGGCAAAAGATGGACCTTTCTACTCCCATAAAGAGCTACAGTTTTACTCACCTTGACAACAAGCACAAAAAAAATCCCCAATGTCCGGAAAAATATATGTAAGTAAAAAATAATAATAACAAAATAAAAACCTATAAATAGTTCAAGGTCTGTTTGTTGACCTCCAGGCATGTTCCATGGGGTGCCACACCGTGACTCCAAAGTATGTCCTTGGCACTCCCTCAGGAACTCCATGCTCTACTCCGCCCGCTGCTCTGCTGCACACTCTGTTAGTGTTTTGCCTTGCTGTGGTGGGGTCAGACAGGGCTGCGTTCTGTTCTGCTGTACATAGATAGGGTTGATACCACGCAGCTAATGATTTAATGTGGGCCTTCCATCGAAAGTCTCAGTAATTCCTGTTGTGGATTTGGATAAAGAGATTACTACAATGTCCGATTAGAATTATTGAAGGCTTTGTTTTTTTAAATCAGCCTAGCCGGGGCAGCAGTGGAATGTTCAAAGGGAACTTCTCTGCAGACTGCAGCGCCCTCATCCCTGGCCAAGTCTCTTTTACACTATTCAGGGAGGGCAGACTACAGAAAGCAGTAGAAAAAGCCAGTTAAAATACATATCTCACTACATGGTATGGACAGACATTAAAAAAAAGGTATATTTAGGTAAAGTTTCAGGTGACTTGGTTTAGGACACCATTCCTGGATTTCATCTCTAGCTTGTACTCTTGAAAATGAGTACTCCTGTCCCTGAGAGAAAGACTTAGGGCATCTCTTGATAAGGAGAGAGGGGCAGTTCAAACAAGAATTGTTCTATGGGCACTTCCAAACCCGCATATCATTGTGAGGTTCAAAGAGATTACCCGAAGCCAGGGATCAGAGGGGGCCGGGAAAACACCCCCAAGGAAAAGTGTTCTTGAGAGAGTTCGGCTTAAATGTGGTGATAGGAGCTTGTCTATTTCAACTCCCATCAAAGGACCATTTCCTGATAGGTCTGGGTCAGAGGAAGTGAGGGAAGATACTGACTGGATTCAGTAGCGAGCACTTGTTAAAGGACGGCCACCCTGTTAGGTCTAAAATGAAGAATCTCATGAATAGCGAAAGAAAGGCCAGAAGTGAAGCATGTCCTCTGGACATCAAGATCCCTGTGCATCAGGGATTACATAGGCTATCAGAAATATGGAAGGACACAAACACAGAGGAGGCACAAATAAACAAGTGGGATATACTGAAGATAAAATACCTGTGTACATCGAAAGAATTCACCAAGAGAATAATAAGAGAGCCCAAGGACTGGGAAAACATCTTTTGCAATGACATATCAGATAAAGGTCTTATTACAAAAATCTACAATACCCTGATAGCTTCCAAAAAGATCAAAACTAACTGCCCACTGACGAGGTGGGCAAAGGACCTGAACAGAAGTTTCACAGAGGCAGAAATCCGAATGGCCAATAAACATATGAGAAAATGTTCCTGGTCATTAGCCATAAGTGAAATGCAAATGAAAACAACAATGAGATACTACCTAACACCCTCAAGGATAGCCCAATTCCAAAAAATCAGAAAACAGCAAGTGTTGAAGAGGCTGTGGCGAGATAGGAACGCTTATCTACTGCTGGTGGACCTGTAGGTATGTACAGCCACTATGGAAATTGATTTGGCGATATCTAAAACAGATGGAAATTGAGCTACCATATGGCCCAGACATCTGTGCTCCAAAGTTCATCGCAGCACAGTTCACAATTGCAAGGAGTTGAGAGCAGCCCAAATTTCCATCAACTGACGAATACATTAAAAATCTGTGGTACAATGGAGTACTATGCATCGCTGAAAAGCAGTGATGAACGCATGAAGCACATCACCGCATGGAAAGAACTGAAGGAAATTATGCTAAGTGAAGTTTGTCAAGCGCAAAAGGACAGATACAACATGAGTCCGCTGAGGTAAGCTTATTAAAAAGAAAATACAAAAGAGGCATGGAGAAAAAGCTACTGTATACAGAAATTCCTGGGGGGGGGCGGGGCCAGGTAGTATGGCAGGGGCCAGACCAAATCCAGGGCTACATACTGTAGCCAACTGAAGTGGGGGGACAGGGATGGGGTGGGGCAGATGGTGATATGTAGAGAGGGAATGGGGTACTAGCCCACCCAAGGGGAGCGTAATGTTTATATCTCCACAGGGAAAGAGGGACCAAACTTAAACCTGGTGTACCAGGATGTGAATGCAGTGTGACAGCATGGAGCAGGGAACCAGTGAAGGGGTCTGAGGGCACAACCCCAATCCCATTTATGAGGGCAACTGCCTCCCCATCCCCGCCCCCCCCCCGCCCCCAGGGGAGTTTGCTTTGGAGGTCATCACTTAAGCTGCAGCTTGGGGAGTGAGATATGCCTGACCAGAGCACATGAGAACAAATGAAGGGGGGTGGGGGTTGGGAAAGAATGGAGTGCATCCTGGTCCACCGAGCCTTCCGGACAATATTGCCACTCAGAACAGCCGATCCACAGAGAGGATCATATGGCAGGCCCCACTATGAAATGAAGCTACCCTCGCTGACCCAAGGCCCTTTGGGGTCAACAATGGAGACACAGGGTCAGGATTATACCCTGTCTGACCCAACCACACCTTGGCAAAACACTAAGGGTATGCAACAGAACAAGAGTTCCCGATGGAGTGCCAAGGATATACTTTGGGGCCAGGGAGTGGCACCCCATCCGACTCAACTGGGGGACACTCCAGGATGTCAACGAACACACCTTGAACTATTTACAGGTTTTTGTATTGTTATGATTATTTACATATATATGACATTGGGATTTTTGTTATCATTGTTTTATTTTCTTTGGTTACTTCAATTTAGAATGCTTTTTTAAAAAATACATATTGTTATCTCTGCACATCTACCTAGATAAAAAAGACTGAATAAACAGTCTGGAGGTGAAAATGATGGGACTGATGGTTCCAGATGGGATATGGGAGATGGGGAGGAGAAGGAAAGGAGGTGGTGTTGACCAGCCCAGGGATAAGGGAACAACAAGTGTTTCAAAATCAGTGGCAAGGTGGGTGCGAGAGGTCCGATAGGGATCGATCAAGAGTAACATAACAAAGAGAAAATACTGAAAACCAAATGGAGGCTGAGCATGATAGTGGGACAAGAGGAAAGTAAAAGGAAATAGAGGAAAGAACTGGTGTGTAAAGGACATTTATAGAAGTCTAAATACAGGCATGTAAATGGGTGAATATATTTATATATGATGATGGGGAAATAGATCGGCATACATACACTTATAGGGTTAGTATTAGGACAGCAGATGGGCATTGACCTCCCCTCAAGTACTCCCTGAGTGCAAGAATATTTTGTTCTATTAAATTGGACTTCCATGACACCCACCCTCCAGACAAAATCGCTGAAGGCAAATGTGTGCATAAGCAAAGGTGGTGAAGAAAGCTGATGGTGCCCAGCTTTCAAAAGATGTAGTGTCTGGGTCTTAAAGGCTTGAAAGTAAACAAGCAACCATATAGCTTAGTAGCAACAAAGCCCACATGAAAGAAGCACACCAGCCTGTGTGACCACGAGGTGCTAAAGGAATCAGGTATCAGATATCAAAGAATTAAAAATTATATCATTACAAATGAGGGGGAGTACAGATTGGGGACCCAAACCCCATCAATAGGTGAAGCGACATACCCTTATAGAGGGGTTGCAGAGAGGAGAGCAGCCAGTCAAGGTACAGTGTAGCAACAATGAAATATGCAACTTTCCTCTAGTTCTTAAATGCTTCCTCCCCCCCACTATCATAATCCCAATTCTACCTGACAAATACAGCTAGAGCAAGGGATGTACACTGGAGCCAGAAACATGGAGAATATAGGATAGATGATCCCTTCAGGACCAGTGGTGAGAGTGGTGGTACCGGGAGGATGAAGGGATGGTGGAATAGAAAGGGGGAACCAATTTCAGGGATCTACATATAACCTCCTCTCTGGGATACAGACAAGAGAGAAGTGAGTGAAAGGACACATGATATGAAAAAAATAATAATTTATAAATTATTATAGTTTATTATATAATATAGTTTATATTTAATAATATATATCATATATATAATATAGTTTATATATAATTTATAAATTATTATAGTTCATGGGAAAGAGAGTAAGGAGGAAGGGGAAATATGGGGAGCTGGAACTGGGGCCTAAGTGGAGGGAGGATGTTTTGAGAGTGATGATGGCAACAAGTATGCAAATGTGGTCTGCATACAATTGACTTATGTATTGATCATGATAGGAGTTGTATAAACCCCCTAAATGATTTATTTTTTTTTAAAAAGGAGGGGGAAAGAAGAGCTTATACCAAGGACTCAAGAGAAGATATTTGAAAATGAAGATCGCAACCTGTGTACAAATAAGCTTGATTCAAATGATGTATGGAATGTCACAAGAGCTGTAAGAGCCCCCAATAAAATCATTGAAAAAAAAATCCCTGTGCCTCAAACCTCCATGATTCAGGAATCAGCCTTGACGACCCCAGAGGAACAGCAGCACCATCAGAAGCCAGGGCCTCTGATAGTGTGGTGGACTTCCCAGCCCTCAGCAGCGCAAGGAGAGCAAAATGCTTTGGACAGGAGCCTGATTCTCAGAGTGGGGTGTCCTTGGGCAGCTCATCTTTAGAGCTGGGTTTGCTGACCTGCAGAAGGGGAACCGAGCACCTTGGAGTTGAGCCTTACAGTAGAGTGGCAAGCCCTTGAGGCATTTATTAGCAGCCCCTAAAGAACTTTGTCACATGCCCTGACTAAACAACAGTAACTTGAGCGTTTCTCTCAGGAATTAGAACTAATTCATAATAAGCCCCATGATGATGGGCCTTGTCTGTGAGGCCTGGGTGGCCTTGACAATGATTATAGAACCTGGCTGAAAAGTAGTTTCCATTACTAGAGAGCGCTGCAAAAGTCAAGTGCTGTGTGAGACCAAGCAGTTGCGTTGAGTTGAAACCTACTCCGTGGTACCTAACAACCACAGGAACAGGTGCATAAGGCATATCGAAGCATAAGTAAATACATGTTCTAAAGAAAAAAGCAAAAATAGAAAAAGATAAAAAAAGATAAATTTGACAACATAAAAATGTGGTTAGCTATGTTGCAGTGGATAGTACTGTATGTACCCCAGTCTTGAGTTTCAGTAGACACATGGAAGTTTTATAACAAATTTATTTTTCCAGATATACCTAAGTCTAAACAACTAGGGATATAAATTAATCTTAAACAATACTTTGGATCATTTGACTTCAGCAGATTACAATTGTCTGAAATCTTACATATAGTCCCTCAAGAACTACTGGTAGCATGAGATGATGTCCTTTGAGTAAGTTAGAAGGAGGCTGGTTATTTTTCTGTCATCGAGATCGTGAGTTAGGTATGGGCTCAGGTTAAAAATGTCCAAGCATAAGCAAAGAAGCATAGCTTCCAGAGATGCTTCATGGAGAGCAAATATTTTCATCAACCACAAAAATTGTACAAATGAAAAATTGTACAAATGAAATCTTATACATTAATACACATAATAGCACAATAGCCTGTATCCATATACTGCATTTTAAATAAAAAGCTTAAATAGTATTTTCATTCTTGCTTCAGAAATATTAGGGGTTGTGATGATAGATATGGGGTTAAAATCTGGCCCACACTGTTGGCTACATGATACTTCCCCTCTCAATGCCTATTTTCTCCCTGTAAAATGCCAGTGATGCTAGGATCAAGATAGTATTCAATTCACTGGATAAATATCAGAGAAGACAAGTACCTACTAAGATGTTTGGCATATTTTGACTGACAGTACTTGACTGACTTTGCTTATCTTTTCATAAAGGTGGTGAATTACATCACAGATCTTAAACTTCTACACGAGTTAAATATTTGTATACTTAAAACATCATCTTTTCAAACATTCCATGTTATACAGTTATCCTTTAGCTCCCCCTCAGTTTTATTGACACATAATCTACATATCATGCAATGCAATAGTTCAATCATTCTATCATATCAAGGGTATTGTACATGAGTGATGGAGGTAGTTGTTGCTAGATTGTTAAACAGCACCACATACCCAGTGAATATTAGTGGTCTACACTATGGTACTCCAAGTTTCTCTCACTAGCTTGATATTCTTGTGATACCTTGTCCTTTACATTTATAGCTTAATTACATGGAAATAAAGGCTTATTTTCATGGGAAGGCAATACATTAAGTCAATGGAAAAGGTAGCCAATATATTATTCTGTTATTTAGGCTAGATATTAGGGACTCCTTTTTTAAGTTCTGACTCAAAAAGAATTTGGATGAAAAGAATAGTAGGTCAGAATTCCCTGGACCTGGAGGAAGGTCTTTTGAGACAGTTGGAAGATGAGAACTAAAAGGAAAGGTGGAAGAATTGAAGATGAATGCCATTTTCTCAAAGACCCTAATTTAGAAGACTGTGATTTAGCTTTTACTGGACACCTACTGCCCCAGTTTCTCAATAGAAACTGCTATCTCTCTGCCAAAATAAGCAGAAAATAAGGTTCCAGAAATGGATAGAATACCAATTGAAATGCTCCAACAAGCTGATAAGGCACTGCAAGCACTCACTGGTCAATGCCAAGAAATTTGGAAGACAGCTACCTGACCAACTGACTGGCAGAAATCCGTATTTATGCCCATTCCAAAGAAAAGTGCTCCCACAAGGTCTTAAAGACTTCAAAGTAAACAAGCAGCCATCTAGCACAGAAATAACAAAGCCCACATGGAAGAAACACACCGGCCTGTGTGACCTCGAGGTGTCGAAGGGATCAGGTATCGGCATCAAAAAACTAAAACTTTTATTATTGTAAATGAGGGGGAGTACAGGCTGGGGACCCAAAGCCCATCTATAGGTAACAGACTTTCCCTTACAGAGGGGTCGCAGGGAGGAGATGAACCAGTTAGGGTGTAATGTAGCAATGATGGAGTATACAACTTTCTTCTAGTTCTTCAGTGCTCCCCCCACCCCCACTGTCATGATCCCCATTCTATCTAACAACTCCAGTTAGACCAGAGGATGTACACTGGTACAGATAGGAGTGGGAAACATGGAGAATCCAGGACAGATGATCCCTTCAGAACCAGTGGTGAGAGTGGCGATACTGGGAGGGTAGAGGGAAAGTGGAGTAGAAAGGGGGAACTGATTATAAGGATCTTCATACAATCTCTTCTCTGGGGTATGGACAAGAGGGAAGTGGGTGAAGGGAGACATCAGACAGTGTAAGATATCACAAATCATAATAATTTATAAATTATTAAGGTTTTATGAGAGAGGGGGTAGTGGGGAGGGAGGGGAAAATGAGGAGCCGATGACAAGGGCTTAAATAGAAAGCATGTACAAATGCGCTTGACGCACAATGGATTTAAGTAAGGATTGTGATAAGAGTTGTATGAGCTCTCAATGAAAAGATTTTTTAAAAAAGAAAAGTAATCCCACAGAATGTGGGTATTATCTAATAACATCATTAATATCACACACAGGTGAACCATGGATGGTGATCCCTCAACAACAATTGCAGCAGTGTATTAGTGGGGAGTGCACAGGCTGGATTTTGGAAGAGGAGGCACTGGGGAGATATCATTGTTGATGTGAGATGGATCTTATCGGAAAACAGAGAATGCACGGAGGATGCTTGTTTATGTCTTACCGACCCTACGAAGGCATTCAACTCTGTGGAGCACAACAAACTATGGATAGCCTTGAAAGGAATGGGAATTCCAGAATACTTCGCTGTGCCCACGTGGAACCTGTGCATGCACTAAAAGGCAGCTGTTGGAAGAGAACTTGTAAAGACTGCGTGATCTAACATCAGGTAAAGTTACTCTCATGATGCTTATTTAATCTATGTGCTGAACAAATCATCTGAGAAGCTAGATGTATGAAGAAGAATGTGGTATCAGGATTGGAGGAAGGCTTGTTAACAATCTGGATGATGCACACAATACAACCTTGCTTGCTGAAAGCAAGAAGGTCTCAAAGCCCTTGCCGATGAAGATCAAGGACCGAAGTCTTCAGTGTGGGTTGAACTCAATGTAAGGGAAACAAAATCCTCACAACTGGACCGACAGGAAGCATCGTGATGGAGAAAAGGTTATGGAGAAAAGGTTAGGTTTTCAAGGATTTCATCTTGCCTGGATCCACATCCAGTGCTCATCGAAGCAGAGGTCAACGGATCAAGCGGCGTGTTGCATTGGAAACATCTATAGAACAAGACCTCTTGAAAGTATTGAAGAGCAAGCATGTCACCGAGAGAAGTAAGGTGTGACCCAAGCCACGGCCTTTTCTATTGCTTCCTATGCATGTGAAAACTGGACAGCGAATGAGGATGATTGAAGCAGAATCGATGCAATTTGAATGACGGGGCTGGTGAAGACTACTGAAAGTGCCACCCACTGCTAGAAAAACAAACAAGTCTTGGAAGAAGTACAGCCAGCATGCTGCTTAGAAACGAGGAAAGCTAGACTTTATCACCTGTGATTTGGACATGTGGCCAGGAGAAACGAGTCCCTGGGAAAGGATATCATACTTGGTAAAGTAGAAGGGCTGTGAAAAAGGGCAAGTCGGTCAAGGAGATGGGCTGAAGCATAGTGACTGCGAGGAGGGCACAGGGTTGGGCAGGGTTGTCAGATTGTGAGTTAGAGTCAGCGTGGTGGCACGTGACAACCACAACATCTTACTGCTAGGCTATCTATTCAAGTTATCCCTTGCCCTAGACAGAACACCTGCACCTAGCACTTGAATTTTCTGAGGCAATCTGAAACATTTCGACAAGATCCTAAGTGTCAACATGCCCCAGAAGTTTTTTCTGTCAAAATCTAAATAATTATATCTGTAATGATCGATGACTGATTGCAAATAGAGTTTGGTAATTGCGGATTTGGAAGACAAAAGGAAGAAAATTGGTCACTGGCTAGATTCATTGAGCATTACTTTTGTTTTTGCTCTAAGGAAGGGCTATAGGACCAAGGTGTTCGTAACATTTTTATTTGCAGTAATATTTAACGTTTTAGGCAAAAATCCACTGCCAATGAATTGGTTCTGACAAGTAGAACTGCCATTTTGAGTTTCTAAGACTAAATTTCTGCAGGAACAGATAAAGAAAGGTGCAAATTAAGTTCTTATTTGAAGTAATGTTTATAATTTGGGTGAATAGATGATTGAAAAGGCTAAGGACACTTCTTAGGTCTACCAATTAGAATAGAAATGAACAATATGATAACGTGAAGATGAAAATTAGGATTTTTGAGGCTAGTGGGGCATGCTACTATCTGAAGAAGCCATTTCTTTTAGAAGATAGGGGCTCCTGGAGTAGGGGTGATGGATAAAAGGACTGAAAACCTCTTCCAGGCGGTGAATTTGGGTGCAGTTGTAAGCATCAGTAAACAAACTTTTATGACTCTTGTTCACAGAGGAACTTCTAAAGGGCTGCCTGGTCTCCCCTTCTTATTTTGTTATCCTCTTGAGGGCAGTCCAAGTATAACAGTGAAAAACAAGTTAAAGGGACATGTGATTTTATGTTAAAGTGCATGTACAGACTAAAGAAAAGAGTAAAATCTTGCCTGCTCTAAAACAGCTTCATGAGAAAATAAATGTGAGGGTGGGGGCGGGGGGTGGGAGGGAAGGGGCTAGAATTAAAGTGAGTTGAAGGGAGCAGGACTAAGCACATCTGTGCATCCCTTGCTAGTCATTTTCACTGACGACACCCACGTGAAAACTCCTGAGGAGGTTGCTATGAGAGAGGAAATAAGCCCAGAGGAGAAAGCAACTCAGGTCCATAGCCACACACTCTGAATTAAAGGAGCCGGTTGGATGTGTGGAGCCTTTCTTAGCTAGAGGGAGAGTGTGAATTACAAGTTGCATCAATTGAACCAAAGCACATAACATCTTCAACAGGGAAGAAGTCTGATGATGCAATAATGACCCCTCCACCCCACCCCACTTGCCTCACTCCTTCTTAACAATGCAGATCAAGGTCCCTGTAGACTGAAAACAAGTCTTCTTATAAGCTGGATAGGGCTAGTAGGCCACATTTTACCTTGAAGTTTGGTTTGTTTGCCTTCAAACGTATTAAGACTTACTTCTGAAAGTAAGTATTTTGGTGTCTCGGCTTTAGCTTCCTTGAATGGTTATAGGATGTAGTATATTGTTTCGGTCCTCGTGCTGTGCACTTGAGCTAACGTGATGGGAGTGCTGCCTGATGCATCTGCTATGTGCTCATGGACAAGGCCAGGAAACTCACTGGCATGGTGAGTGTCTCTGCTTTCTCAGTGTGATCCAGCAATGGTTTCCTCTAGTCCTCCTGGGGATTCTCTCTTGGCAATTCGATTTTCTATAGATTTCATTCCTCTAGTAGCTACCAGTGCAGCCTTTAGCAAGTTGAAGAAGCTAAGACTAGCCAGTTCCCCACCCTACACCTAGGAACTCTAGGTCTTCATATGATCAATAAAAGGATTGAAAACGTCTCATGGTTTTGATATGCTTCCTGCTCTAAGTCCTGATAATTTGATGATTCCCCCAGTCATAAAAAATCAGATTTTTGAACAACAGGGTGATCAGTTTGTGTGTGTGTGTGTATTCCCACCTCCCACTCTGCTCCTCTCCCCTGCAAAATACATCATTTATCTGCTCAGGCCTGCTGCCATCATTGTTAACTTTCCCACACAGAGACAGGCTGGGCTGGCACAAGTCTCACAGGTATTTTTTTTAACTAGACTTAGCCATCCGAACCACACTCATCGGGTTCCAACATTCATCTCTCCATCCATCCAGCACGCTTTTACTGAACATCCATTATCCGTGCCATGTACTAATTTTAGAACCCAGTCCATGGGTTTTTAATCCACCTTCCTGGTCACTGACTTTGTTTGATAAACCAGGCAGACAGAAATGTAGGAAATGTATATTTAATAGTTTTTGTGACTGGTCAGAACTCTAAAAATGAAGTTGTGGCTGTTTTTTTTAATAACAAAATGTAATACATTCATTGTGAGTCCCAATTGTCAGGGAGGCAGTGGTCAAGAGGTGAGAGCTGTGGGAAGAGGCTGTGAGAAACAATGACAACAAGGACAGAAACACCTTCTTTTTCTTTTTTTTTTTTTTTGGCATCACTGCCTCTGGTGGTCATGGGCACTACCCAGTACCGCTCGTGAAAGCCGCCGCTGCATTTGAACTGCCAAGCCCGCAGGCCACAGTCCAGCACTCAACCAGTTATGCCACCGGGGCTCAGCCCGAAACACATTCTTTTAAAAATCCGTGCTTCATCCATCAGGGCCTCGTTGCAAAGAGTCATTGCCCCTGCTTTCAGAAGTCTCGGTGAACTCCAGGGAAGGTATATCTTTGCTGGTTTGGCCAGAAAGGGCCCCACGATTTAAAGTCAAAATAAGGGAACAAGATGGAATTCAGGCAGCTCTCTCAGGTCACTTGGGTTGTTAGGTAGAATGAAAAGAAATGACTTTAACTCAGCCACCTGAACATAATCCCAACTGGAATTTCCCACCAGCATTGTCAACCCCCGTTACTGCAAGACACTCCCCTTGTTGCCCAACGTCGGACTTGTGGTTTTCTGTTTCAAGGCAGTCACAGGAAGATAGAGGATAATGCCCATTTTAAGAGAGCAAGCTGATGTTTGCTCTCCTCTTTTCTAGATCCTTCTCTTTCCCAAATCAGCATGGTGGAGTCGACATTGTATCCTGGATGGTTCTTGGCCATGAAGCCAGGCCTTGTTCCCTGTAGAACGTTGAGCAGCATCACTGGGCTTTATCTACTAGATACCTGTAGCGCGCGCATGCACACATGCACACACACACACACACACACACACACACACACACATGCCCCAGTCAGTTATGACCACCAAAAGTGTCTGTAGACATTGCCAGAAGTCCCTCAGAGGCCAAACCACTCGCTTCAGATGTTGTTGAAATCTGAGGTCAACATTGTGCATGCTGGATAGAAAATAGAGGTCTCTGAAACCTTGTGCTGATACAACACCTTTCCCTGGACCATTTGAGGTTGAGCATCTGCCTTGAGAAGTAGAATGACGTTCATTTAAAAGAAAAGTGATGGTCAGATTATTTAGAGGATCCTTGTTGCCGAACGACTATGACTCTTTCTAAATGTTCAAATGATGATCATGCCTCCACATTTCATTGGTGCTTGTCGAATGGAAGGAGAACCAAGGCACGTTGGAATCATCATCTTAATAAAGGAGCCAGTTCACCTTCGTGAAAATGCTCTGGGCTGTGAAATGGCAGCTGGTTAGCAGTTAGCTGTGGAATATAAATCATGTGCATATGGCCATGGGAACTCTCTAGGAACCACCTCAGAGCAATCCTACAGCAGAGAGTCCTTAGGATTCAGAGAAAAGGAAGATCTCATATCTCATCCTCTCACTCTCTGTGATGAGGGAGGGTGGTCCCCAAAATGATGGAGATACGTATGTTTCCAAATGCATTTTATATAGAAGTATTAAAACACTTCTCTAATTCAGATGAATTATCCCTCCCCCTGCTCCATTCTAATATATGTCTTTGAAAATAGATATATCATCTCTATATTAGGGTCTTCTCTGGGTTGCTTTTAGCCTATTTTTGCTCCTTGATGTAGTTTTTGCTGGCTAAACATGAATTCATTTCTCCCCAGAAATACAAAACTAGGTCATGGTTTGTGGTGAAGTAATTCTGAAGATTTCTGGGATTCTGAAAAAATAACAGCAATAAGATACCATTATATCCACTTAGCAAACATTCAGTGAGGGTTGAAAGAGTCTCCTTGCCTCAGGATGAGTGCCCCTTCTTTTTCGAAGGTGGGGCTCTCTTTCTGTATTCTGATCCTGCTCTATCAAGGCCACAAGGTCCCTTGGGTTTGTATAGAAAGAAGGTGTTTGAGTCTCTCCTTGATGGGGCATCATCCTATGGACAGTCCCAGGAAAAGGTCCTTAGAGAGTAACAGGAATGGAAAGAGAAATGAATTCTTGGAAGGCACGAGAAGAACACTCATCTCTGCCCCACCCTCTTGGGTCTGGATGTGCACAGGTCTAGTTGGATTTGAGGTCACTTCTGGGACGGAGAGGAAAGAGTTTCTGACCTGGAGCATGCGTGACCTAAACTGTGATAGCTATGAAGGATGTCTCTAGTAACATGCTTTTCATTCACATTGCAGAATCGAGCTGGTTTAAGATAACCCCAATTGGATCTCTTGGGAGAGGAGCTACAGCTCACTTGAGAATAGTTATATAGCCTTGGCTGTAGAACCAAGTTATAGAACCCCACATAGACTGCATGTGGCCATGACTTATTATGTGTGTGCCAGGGCTTTAAAAAAAATAAAGCCCACAAAGTATTGTCCTAAAGGAGTACGAAATAAAGACAGGTGAACTGTGCTTTATAACAGGTCATATTATCTAGTTGCAAGTTATTTAAAATTCATTTGTAGTGTTGTAAGGAATGAAGGAAAGAAGAAACTTTCTTCTCGCCATCTATCTAAGGAACGGTTTCTTCAGGCAAATAAATCGGAGCCTAGGCTACCATGGGGAGTGGAGAGTGACAGAAATGGACAGGATTCCTTACACAGAACCAACTCTGTACTATAGTCAGAGGTTGGACATCACAAGGAAGACAGAGAGGAGGCAGAGGACCACCTCTTTCCCGGCCCTTAACTAACAATATGTGGCACTGCCCGCAAGTTCAAACTCACTGCCAGCCAGTCAAATCTGACTCCAAGGGACCCTGTCGGACTAGGGAGAACTGCCTGGGTGGGTTTCCAAAGCTGTAGATGTTTAGGTCTGCAGAAAGCCTTATCTTAATCCCACCGAGTAGCTGGCGGGTTTGTACTGTTGACCTTAAAGGCTGTCCAATATGTAACCCACTAAGCCCACCAAACCAACCGGACTCATTGCCATCGAGTTAATGCTGACTTACAGTGATCTCCTATGGGTTTTGATACTCTAACTGTTTATAGGAGTAGAAAGCCCCGTCTTTCTCCTGTAGAGCAGCTGGTGGCTTCCAACTGGTGACCCTGCACCTCGCATAACCCCCACACCACCAGGGCGCCCTACCAAGCTTCCAGGACTCCGTTTTTGTGACTCAGAGAGGGTAAAACATCATAAATTATAGATGCCTGGCCAGGGGATGTGAAACAAAAAGGACCACCAGGAAAGAGTGCCGGGGACTAGGAAGCACTTCCTGGAAGTGGATGAAGGAAGCAGTGGATGTGGATGCGGCTGAGTACAGGAAATGTGCCGGCAGAGCCTGGGAATGATGGAGAGGAGAGAATAGCAGAGAGTAGGCGGGAGGAGGGAGGCAAGGAGGATAATGGTTAGAGGGCTGCAGCCACACTGCTGGGGACTTGAACTTTGCCAGAAGAGTGCCCAGGGGGCCACTTTAGGTTTCAAAGCAAAAGAACACTGTGCTTCGCTGTTTGACTCATTTTATTCCTGAACCTTGTTTCCTCTCCCTGAAACAGGGAGGGTAAGGAGCCCAAGTATTAGGTTCGAAGGTGGTCTCGGTGTGAGGTGATAAAGACTGGGTTCAAGTTTGTGCCAGATCCCAGGGCGCTGTGCCCGAGAGGTTGGTACCAAATAAACAGGAAGGACAGAGGAGAAACACAAATAGCTCTTGTTGTGAGCCTGGTTGATGACGGTGCCACTGAATAATGTGGGAGGTGTTGACGGAAACTTCCAGAGCTCCGTTTTACATAAATTCTTTATGCAGAAGAATTTTCAGGAGGAAATGTCTTACCAGTAATTGGGGCCAGAGGACCGAAGTGAAAATGAGAATTCTCGGCAGGAGGTGTAGCATGTGAGTCATATGCCAACTTTCCCGCTAACAGGGGCCTTGTTAGGCTGGGTCGCTTAGTTAGTGATTATGTGCATGTCACCATGCTTAGTAAATTCACAGTGAAACCCAGAACAACTCTTCGGACCACACATCTCTTTTGCTTAAATAAGAACTGTTTTTCCAGTAAGTCTGTCATTGAGGCCTGTGCTCTTTGTGAGGCTAACAAAGGAGTATCCTTTACAGTGTCAATGGAATGGTGTGTCCAATATCCTGGCATTAGGAAACATGTCTCTCTGATGCCGGAAGCCACTTGACTCTTGTTTAGAATTCAAGCACACACAGAACTTGTCTCCCACACCATTTGTGATTCATCTCACCTAGGTATCAATGACTTTGTGTGTTTCTGTGTGGCCAAGGCACATTACTTCAGCATCAGGTAAGGGGAGAGAGGCAGGAGTACCCAGCTGACGGTACCCGGAGAGGAGACACAGAGGGAAGCCTTTGAGTTCAGCAGCTGTAAGTGACTCCGCCTTTTGATCTCAGAGTCTGCAAATGGAGAGAAAAAAGGTTCAGGGTCATAGAGAAGTTGGATAGCTTCTTCACATGGCTAGTTAGCAAAGGAAAAGCACCTGCCAAACAAAACAAGTTGTTCCAAATACAGGTAATCTTGTACCCCATTCACCATCTTCCTATAACCAGTTTAGAATAAAGTGCTCCCAGTCTAAGTGCTCCCAGTCTAAGTGCTCCCAGTCTTGGAATGAAGCTGCATTCTGTGGCTGAACTCAGGGTGTCTTCTGCCAAATGAAAAATCATACCAATAAAGTGATGGTTCTTGGTTACCAAATAGAGAATAGGTTACCAGACAGTCATGGTCTTGGGTTTGGACACATTTTTCCTCTAGGTAGTGACCTTTCTAGAGTCTGTCATTAACTTTTATTACATCACCGCAAAATGACTAGAAAGTACTGTTCTCACTTTGCAGTGAGAGGTAGAGGAAATGAAAGCACTCTACTTTCGCTCTATGTCCCTCCTAGCAAGTCGAATTGCTTTTAGTTCCAACTTTGGAACTTTAATCAAGTTACTGCATTGATATGTGCCTCACCTGTTAGTCTGTAAAGAAGAAAATAACAGGTATATAAAATAATAGGAATAACAATAATATACCACCTTACACAGTTCTTATGAGGATCAATGAGCTAAATGCACGCCAAGCAATTAGAACAGGACTTAGTATGTTCTTTCCTTTTTTTTTCTTTTGGCATCACTGCCCTCGGGGAAGTGGGAGGCCCAGTCTTGCTCCTGGAGAGCTGCTGCTGGATTTGAACCACCAAGCCAGTGGGCCGCAGTCCTGCACTCAACCACTACGCCCCCGGGGCTCAGCGACTTAGTATGTTCTTAATGTGTCCCTATAAAAGCAGAAATAACGGGAAGTCTACTCTAACCTAAAAGCATGACTTCCATTCTGATTATTCCCAAATTAACTTCATTCATCTGAAATATCCTGAGGGCCACATCTGGATTTGCCGTGGCTGTTGAAGATCTCGTTTAAAGACACTGCTATTTAGTAAATATTTTGGAGTAACTGCTGATGGGATTCAATGGAGCCCAATAGCACAATCTTCCCTGGGCTCTGAATTAAGCAATAAGACAAAAGGGGGAGACCAAAATATCCCCTTTAATACTATAGATCTTTATGTTGGCAAGTAGACTGCCAAGAGTGTAGTCCTAGGTTGGGGTAGCTATCCTCTGCAAGGGAAGAGTCTAGCTATGAAAACCGGATGGCTCAGAGGACCTGAGCAGCATGCATCCCACCTGAGGGTGGCTGCAGAAGAAGGGAAGAGAAGCAACTGGGCTACTTATGCCTAGCTCCTAATGAACTCACCAGCCAGATACCTCACTTTCCTCTTCCTAAGGGGGGAGGCAAGAAGGGGGAGAAAGGGACCAGAAAGGTTTAATAGCTGAGACTCCTTTTCTGCAGAAGGAAATATTTGGAGCAGGGTTGAAGCAACCTCCAAAATATCAATGTTAGGTTCAGAACTGTGATAAGCACTGGACATTTCTACCTGTGTACAACCTAGGTATGTCCTACTCACTCAAAAACCTTCATCTTCTCAAATATGCTGCAGCTTCTGTTTCCCTTCTGTTGGTTGCATTACCAATGTCTCAAACGTGGTTGGTAAAAATAACGAGCCAGTTGGACTCCTCCTCTCTCTTGTCCTTCACATGTACATCACCAAAACCTTAGATTATTGCTTTTAAAGCAACTTTAGATTCTTGTCTCTCTTTTCCCCCATTGGTCCTGCCCCAGTTAAGACTCTCTTAATTTCTCCACAGGGCCACTGGTATAACTTCAGATTTCATGGCTTCTATCATATTAAAACCATTTTTCTCTTTCACAGCCCAGCTTGAAATCTGCCTAGTCTATGGAGCCACTGTCGACATAATTAACAACTCTTCTCCTTAGATACCAAGCATGCATCTTGACTGGCTATTTATCTCATGAGACTGAAAAGAGTGCTTTGTTAAGATTTAACACACAATAAGTAGTTATGATTAGCAGTGGAGTCAGAAACCATAAGATGTCATTCTCTTGGTCTCAGTTCATTGTTTAAAAACACTGCTTTGTGTGACACGAAGGAATTCTGTTGTTTTCTAAATTTTGATCTCTGCCAAGCCACCAAAAGTCAGACTAAATTCTAGTATTGATTACTTGGAACTTTAGCTCTGATGTATATCATAATCATATATAGGAAAAGCATCTGCTCACTGAATCAAAGATGTTGTCCAGGCCGAGCCCTGGTGTTCTAGTGGTAGTGTGCGGGACTGCGGCCCACAGGGTTGACAGTTCAAATACAGCAGCAGCTCTCCAGGAGCAAGGCTGGACTACTTACTCCCACCAGGGAAACGATGCCACAAAATAAAATTTTTAAAAAATGTGTGATTCATATCTATGACTTATTCATATCTATGACTTATTTCTATTAGAAGGTGTTAGTTATACAGTTTGAATTTTTTCTGAGATTCTGTTGTTGACACCTATTGCTTTCAATGAAAAAATGCTTTGTTTCTTCCTTTTATGGGAAAATCCCTTTCTCTCATTAGAATCTGCCTCATTGGTTTAGATATAGGCAGCGGACCCAAGTTGCACCAATCAAATTCCTTCCTGAGAATGCAGAAGAGCCTTGAAGAATTGCAGTTCAATCTGGTGACTCTCAAGTGAAAGAGCTGTTTTAAAACTGGTCTCTCTTAGCAAACATATTTTGCCAGACACAGTAAGAAGTGGAGAGAGTCACTCTGAAGCAAGAGATCATGAAAGAAGTGATAAACAGAATTTCAATGAAATTTAAGTTTCTGCTTCCAGCTGTTCATTAGCCCAAATTTTCACCAGTTTCTGTCCTCAGTTCTATGAGACACTAAAGAGTCTTTTAAATAAGTTACCTTTTTAGCTTAGTTTTTTTAAATTATTTTTTTTTATTATTGTGGGCAACTAAAAGAATTCTAACCAGTACACTCACCTATTTGTTCCTCAAAATGATGGAAGACTTCTCTCTCTTTAGATATATAATTTTAAATAAGCTATATAGAAGCTACTAAGAACATGATTAAATCAGTTGTTTAGTTCAGCAAACACTTGAAGGGCACTCACAGTGTGCAAGGTAGTCTGCCCTGTGCTGAGCTTGATACAGACTGTGGGTTTATATGCTTCTTACATGGTGAGTCCTGATCCCATGTGGGGGGTGTATAACAGAATGTGGGGGCATTGAAAAGTGTAGCAAGAGTTGAAGGGCTGAACAAGCAATGGCCAGGAATGAACTCAGAATCAAACATGTAACGGATCAGAGGTGTTTGTGGCAGGGCTTGCTCTTGTAAATTTCTTGGGCAAAATGTGGTCCCAAATGGGAAAAGTTTAAGAAGTCCTGAAGTTCTCCTGATATAAACTTTCTGTTAGAGTTTAAATCTCTTTCCACTTCAGGAGGGATGAACTTAATGATCATATTTTGTTTATGAAGTTTCTTGGTACTAACTCAACCTTAGGTTTGACCTAAGGTTTGACCTGGTGGTTTGAGCTGGTGGTTTGACCACCAGCTGACAATACACAAAAGGTCAAATAATAAGCACATTCTCATTGCTATGTCCAAAATGATTCTTCCTAAGCCCGACTCCTACACACTATTGTTCAGAATTCCAATCAATGAGAAGACATCCAAGATGAATCCTGATTGCTGCCTTTGATTTATATGCATAAATACTATTTTATTAGGTTTTCTCGGACACAATACAATGCTAACTGGAATTATAATTCTGTCTTAGAAAGGAATCCAGAGCTTTTTGTGCCCTGGCACATAATGTATCCGCTAAAGTTATATTTGAGGTTAGATTGGGTAATCTTGGCCAGCAATCTACAGACAGAGAGTGGAACAACCTACCTGTCACTTTGATATCTCCTGTGGCTTTGGCAATGTCATTCTCAATCATACAGGAGTATGTGTTGTTGATTGTGACATTATAGAGCACGGACACCACCTTCATGGTCACATTCTCAGAGTTCAGCTCAAAGCTGGTATTGGAGACTTCTGAGAAGTTGGCTCCCTGGTCAACTTGGGATGCCCAGATCACCGTGGGCTGCGGAAACCATCTGGGAGCCTCACACCGCAGGCTCTCAGAACTGGCATTATAGTCCACATTCACCTCTGGGATGCTGAAGGCTGCAGGGTCAAACACAAAAAGGGAAGATGGCCAGTTCAGACAGATGACAATATAGTCATTAAAATAATTAACTTGTTTTGTTCAGGATAATGTCTTCCCAGTTTTGTCCAGGCTTTAAGATGGTTTGGGTTTTTTTTTTAATCATCTTCAGATTCTTCACAGAATCTAGCTGAGTCTTTTGTATACAAATTCATAAACTTATGCTATATTGGTAAGGAAAATCAGATTTCCTTGAGGGAGGATTAGTGAGTTTAGGACTATTATTTTAGTTGGTTTCCTTTGAGCTTCTACTTGAGTGGATTTTACAACCAAGAGTCCCTGGAAGTACTGGTTTAAGTCAAATTATGGACTTCTCTTATTAGAAATATCAAGGGCCAATGTGAAGGAAATAGCATTTTGGGGGCAAAATAATTGGGGTAATAGACCCAAGAAGTTAGAAGAGTCTAGAACCTATGACACAAGGCTTTAAGACCTAATACTTACTAGTCTTTGTTGTCATTGCTGTCAAGTGAATTCTGACTTATGGCAACATTATGTATGTAGAGTAGAAACTACTCTGTAGGGTTTTTTCATGGCTGTACTCTTTTGTAAACAGATAGCTAACCCCGTCTTTCAAAGTTCCTGTGGGTGGGTTCAAATGACCAACCTTATGATTAGTAGTCAAGTTTTCAACATTTGGGCCACCCAGGAGTACTTTCTAACATTATAGTGTTTGGGGCCAGTGGAGTCTTGATGATCATATTTTGCATGGCATGAATTAGGAGGGTCTTGGTCTGATATTCACACACATGCTTCATTGCCAATTTCTGCTACTTAGCCTCAACTATCTTTTGTTCTTTCACTTCCTTTCTCCAACAATAACTCACCTCCCGTTTTATACTCCAAGTTAGCATTCCCTTTGCCCTTAGAAGTGATGATATAACATTTGTAGATGCCAGCATCTGTGAGTTGCACATTTTTGAGTCTCAGAGAGGCATTGCCAACTATAACTTGGTCACTGAACACAGCTGTCCGGCCCTTGAACATTTCATCCTGGTCTGATAGGTCATCTTTGCCTTCTTTGAATTCATGGACCAAGCCAATGACACCTTCCTTCAGCCACTGTATCACAATATCAGAAAGTCTGATATCGGGTTCAAAAGTGCAGCTCAAGATTCCATCCTCTCCGAGGTTCCCAGCTGAGGTAAGAGTTGTGACCGTGATGGAGTGTCTCCCTGCAATTCAAGAAATGCGTGTCAATTCCAGGAGAGGTATTGAAGTGTTTATGACCAAGTCTGTCATTAATAAGGCCAGACCGCTGCTATAAGTGAGAGATTTAAATCAGGAGAGGTATTAAAAAATTAAGAGCTAGGAAGAAAAGAAAAAGCAGGAGGATGAGAGTTTTAATATCTATATCACACCTGCCACACACAATACCTTTTTAAAAATTGTTTTATTTTATTTATTTTTCGAGGGGTGCATCACTGCCCTCTGGTGGTCGTGGGAGCTACCCAGTGCTGCTCCTGAGAGCCGCTGCTGGATTTGAACTGCCAAGCCTGCGGGCCGCAGTCCCACACTCAACCACTTATGCCACCGGGGCTCAGTCTACAATACCTTTTGTAAGACCAACGAACTCAAACCTGGAGACACAGCAAAAGGAGAAGCATATTGGACTTGGAGTTGAAGATGAGAGTTCAAATATGCAGCATTGTCACTTAACAGCTGTTGAGCTTGAATAAGTTATGCAAACTCTCTGAATCTCAGAATAATGGAGGTAATGGGATTGGTCTTACCTACCTTAAAGGCTCTCACGAGGATCAAATCAACTCAATGTGAACTTGATTTTCAAACTGTAATCACACATATAAGGTATTGTTACCTTGCAGGGGCAATGGATTATTTAGTATGGTTCCTCCAGTTAAAGTCCCTAATTCCCATCAAACAACCTTTTGCTGCATGAGTGGTAAGAAGTTATGGCAAGATCCTGGTAGGATTCACCTGTGAGTAATTACTTGTTAGCAGGGTTCTCTAGAATGGCATGCTGCTGTGTAGAAATGAGCCCTCTGAGAAGCAGGGGGAGGCATCTCATTACTAGCAAGAGCCAGGAACAGAGTCTGTCTTCTGGACCCAAGATTCCTGCACAGTGAACCTCCTGATCCCAAAGAACAGCAGCAGAACCCGGAGCCAGGGCTTGGCCCACAGAGATGGACTTCCCAATCCACAAAGCAAGTAAAGCTGAGGACTTTTGTGTAGGAGGCTGGCTACGGAAGTGAGCTGCCTCTGGGCACTCAGTTAAGGAAACTGGGCTTGTTGACCCATGGAGCTTAAGCTGCATGCTACCTGGATTGAGGCGTACAGCAGAATGCTATGTCCCTTTGGACATTTGCTGTTGTCATTGTTGTTAGGTGCCATTGAGTTGGCTCTGACCCATAGTGACCAAGTGCACAATTGAACGAAAGGCTCCATGGTCCTGTGCCATTCTCACCATCGGTCCTATGCAAGAGCTCACTGTTGCAGCCCCGGTGTCAACCCAACTCATTGAGGGCCTTCCTCATTTTCATCACCAGCCCTTCACTTTACCAAGCACGATGTCCTTCTCCAGGCATTTGTCTCTCCTGACAATGTTTCCAAACATATAAGACGAAGTCTTGCCATCCTCCATCCTTGCCTCTAAGGATCACTTTGGCCTTATTTCTTCCAAGAAAGAATGTTGTAACATGTCCTGATAAACAGCTCAACTCTCAGTATTTATCACTGGCATTACATCTTGTTAACTTTTTAATAAACTCTTGAATCCTGAATTTTGTCTGTGAGTTCTATGTGGTCATTACACTAGATATTGTGACCTAGAGAGATAATATTAACAGCAAATATATGCCCAAAGTATGTGTCAAAAAGTAGGTTTTGCAATGATCACACTTCTGACACCAAAATGTGTTATCTTAAGTGATGTGCCCTCTTAAGCTAAAAATGGTGCTTTAAAGTAAGACTTTATGCTAGCTAAAGGTTACTAGAGATCAGAAGTGCTGATTGAAAGTAACTTTTAAAATCATTTGAATGATGAAAAATTGTTACAGAGGCAATCTGTTACTTAGTCGAGGTTTTAGTTTTGTCTATTGCCATAAAAAGGACTCATACTTAATGCAACTGGCTTTTGGTCTACAATTAAAAGTTACTTCCTTTCTCCAAACATTCCACCAGTAGAATTAATGAGGATACCAGCTGTTCTATCCAGTTGTCTAGCCCACAGCCCACCAATCAAAGAAGGAGTAATAAGCTGTCCTTTGTGCAGAGGAGGCTGCTGACTGAGGACAGCTGTGTTGCTGCTAGCCGCTGTAGAAATCCATGTGGAAGAGTGTAACCCCTCCATGGGGTTTTCCTGGCTGTTAATCTTTATAGAAGCAGTTCACCAGGTTTTTCTCCTGTGGAGTGATTTGAGACATTACCTTTTGCTTTACAGTCTACTCCTTGACCGTTATGTCAACAGGACTCCCTGAAGATATTCTATAGGAGTAGTGTCACTGACGGAATCTCCTTGAAAGGCTTCTTTTGTGGTTTAGACATGAAACTAAAGAGAAGATGAGTCTCAGAGCCCAAGAGGAAAGAGCTTCTGGTACCAAAAAAAGTCTTGAGGAGAGACTATGAGGGAGAAAAATGGAGTCCCTCATGTCCAGAGCTGTCTTGCATAGTGAGAGTGTTCAGGTGTCTCATTCCTGCCCCAATCTTACCTGCACTTTCTTTCAACAAACACTGTTTAATAAAATGGCTTGCACAAACCTCTCTTCCTTAAATCCAAATCAGCCCAAAACTTTCTAACTAGACTTTTCAGTGTCTTCATTGGTATGTCTGCTTCTCATCATTTGCCCCATCAAATTCATTTTGCCTGCACTAATCTTACAGGTACACCTAAAAACACAATGTGTAACATGTCTTTTTTTTTTTAAATAACAAGTCTTTGAGGAACTGTGGAATAAAGTTCATACTTCCTAGCATGGCCTTCGCAGTTAAATGCTATGAGGCATATAGTAAGTAAATGTTTTATAAGTAATCACCATATTGCTACCGTCCAAATCTCATCTACTACATCATCTCACTGTCCAAATAATCTGTATCAAGTGACTTGCTGATTTGTTTGGTCTTCAGTAAAGAAATCATAAGCAAAGCATACTTGCTCTTTATCAAATGTAAGAGAAGAATATTATCACCATAGCTAGATCTTTGACATCTCTCCTCTTTAACCCTGCCAGGCTGCATGCACATTCATCTAATTGACTCAAACCTATGTACTCTAGATGAGGGTAATGAATGAAAACCAGACTAAAGGATGGATGGCCAATGGATTTACAGTGGGAAAACAAAAGAAAAATCACAAGAACCCAAAAATAGGAGACAAAAACTATATGTACCACTTGTGGGCAATTGGACATCCCCTTACATGGGTGTCATGGGGAGAAGATGGGTCAGTCAAGGGGCAGTGAGGTAGCAATGAAGCATAAAACTTTTCTCTATTTCCTGAAGGTTTTCTCCCCTCAACCACCACGGTCCCAACTCTGCCCTGCAGTTCCAGCTGGACTGGAGGAGGTACACTGGCAGAGATAGGAGCTGGAAATGCAGGGAACTTGGGGTGGATGAACCCCTCGGGGTCAGTGGTGGGAATGGAGTTGCCGGATGGGTGGAGAGAGGAAGTCAGCTGTGGGGATCTGCAGGCTGTCTCCTATCTGGAGGACAGACTTAGGGAGGAGTGGGCAGGGGGAGAAGTCGGGCAGTGTAAGATATGACAAAACAGTAATGATTGCAGAGTAATGAGAACTGGGGGGAGAGGGGAAAAGGATGGAGGGGGAAGGAAGAGAGGCTCATATCAAGGGCCCAAGTGGAAAGGCAAATGTTGGGAAAATGTTGACGAGGGCAGGTGAGTGGGGGTGCTCGGCACAGTATATGTAACTATGTATTGAAGTATGTATGATGAAAAGCGATGCATGAGCCCCCAATAAAATGATTAAATAAAAAATATGCATATTGGCAGTGTTAGGAAGAGACATTAAAGGGGTGGGAGAAGAAAACCTTTGGATGTAGTTTAATACACTGCCATTCATGTGAGAGATTCAGGAGGAAAAAAAGAATGTGACATGAAGTTTTGTTGTGTGTTATGAATGCAACATATCCCAACCATGGCTTAGCTTGTCCTAACAAACTGCTCTAAAGATTACTTCATAATTATTTTTACTTGACAGGCTGGTATCTAAGGCATTCCAGGGTAGCAGAGGTCATTCATACTCTGCTTTTCAACATGTTCATGTTGGATTATAATTTAGAGTCTCAATTTGTCCTGTACCATCAGTTTCCCAAATCCTATGTACATTCAAGTTTCTTCAGATACTATCACTTTCTTTCTGTTTTCCATTTCCAAATCATTTTAGTGGGGCTCACACAACTCTTATCACAATCCATATATCCATCCATTGTATTAAACACATTTGTACCTTTGTTGTCCTCTTCATTCTAAAAACATTTGATTTCTACTTGAGCCCTTGGTATCAACTCCTCATTTTCCCCTCCATCCCTGGCCCCCTCCCTCATGAACCCTTGATAATTTATGCATGACTATTTCATCATGTCTGACACTGTCTGACATCTCCAAGATACTAACCCTTTCAGGAACTTTTCTTGGGTCAATTATTGACAAGTAATTTACATATAATATAATCATAGAATCATATCAAGAAGAATTGTATAATCAACCCATATCAATCTTGGAGCCCCCCCCCCATGGTTAAATCGCCTGTAAGATGACTTATGCAATCACAATCCATTCTTGTGCTCCCTCCCCACCTTCCCTACTCCTGTCTTCATTATTTACCCCAGAAATCCCCTCTCCCTCCCTATCATCCTCCTTCACCCTACATCCCTATGCCCTACATCCCCTTGTGTCAGTTATTATCATTATGCATCCATTCCTCCTGTGCTTCACAATGGGGAAACCCAACAGAAAACAATGAAAAACAAAATGGCACTAAGGTGGTAAGGATAAAAGCATAATAGTATACAGACAAAAAACACTAATAATGTATAAGAAAGAAAAGACCCTGCATTCAAAAAGGCAGGGAAGAAAATTCTGTCATGGAACCAAAAAGATGCTTGCAGCAGAACAAATTCAGGATTTATCTACAGGGTGGTCAACAGGCCAAGCAGTGAGTTCGAGCCAGCATAATCAAGATTAAAATGGTCTCTGCCTGATAGTAGCCAGTTTGAGACTCCTACCTTTGGCTAGATTGGATTGCCCAATGGCTCAGTCTGACCAGATACTCTGCAGATGGGTTGGGGGCTCCCACCATACCCCATAGTCCTCCACAAATCGGGCATTCATTATTTTTGCTCTGATGCTTTTCTACTCACCATATTAAACATTTTTAATTGTCATCTTTGAATCACACAAGCTTGTGTGCTTCTTTTATGGGGCCATAGTTGACTTCTTGCCTAGATGGCTGCTTGTTTGAATACAATCCTTTAAGATCCCAGACATTATTCCAGTTAGTAGCTGGGCACCATCTGCTTTCTTCACTGTCCTTTGCTGTAGCACCCTTATCTTCAGTGATCATTTCATGAAAGTGATTATGGAGTAGGGCCATGATCACCATCTTTATCTATAATTATAACAGTGGTCTTGGTATGTCTTGTCTCTAGTCTACATATTGCTCTAATTTAAACTTTTTATGGGTAAAAACTATCTTAATCATATTGCTCTAAAAAACTATCTTAATCATATGTAATTCCTGCTACTCATCAAAGAAGATAATCACTATTCTTGAGTGAATAAATAAATTGACAGAAATAAAAAGATGTCAAAGCACTGTTTGAAATAAAGGTTCTACCTAAAGTGATTGCAGGGGTAAGAGACATTTGGTAGGATACCATATCTAAAATGTTGGAGAAATGAGAACCAGTCAGAGAAGGCAATAGAAACTCTTGGAAACTTTCAGCAAAATCATGAAACAAATGTAACTATGTTAGAACAAAATTAAAATGGAAAAAAAGTGAATTTGGGGAAGGTTTACAGATCAAATCAGTTTTCCATTCAATAACTCATAGGCATATTATTTTATTTCATTCATTACAATCCCCATTTATCCCATTCACTCCCTGTGTTTCCTGTTTCCATTCTACCTCTTTTCTGGAGCCTTCTAAATTTTGTCCTTAGGTAAATGCTACCCTCCTGATCTGAAGTGGTTCTTTATTTTAAGGAATGCGTCTTCTCTAGTGCCATGTTCTCCTTATAGACCTGTTATAATTAGAGTCATAGATATATTTGAACCTTATAGGTGACAAGTTGGGTTGCTAACTGCAAGGTCAACAGTTTGAAACCACCAAGCACTTCCAGGGAGAGAACATTTATTTCTCCCATACAGAATTTACTTCTGTAAACTGTGACAACCTCAGAAACTCACAGGGACAGTTCTACCCTGTCCTGTAAGGTGGCTGTGAGTCTGTATTGACTCGATGGCAGTAAGATTGATTATAAATATATAGAGAGAAATCAACCTGTGTGACCTACATGTATTTGTGGTGTAGTTCCATTGGCCTTCCTACACCTGTTCAGTATGTCTATGCATACATTTGTTATTACTGTTATTGTAGGCGTGCATATGAAATATTTGCCATTGTAGTCTGTATCTCTTGTTCTCCTGTGTCTTTTTTGGCCTTGGTCATTTTGTGTTGACCTTCTCCTTATTGGATATTATATTTTTGCCTTTCCCTTCACCCTAGTTAATTTGTGTCTATCCTCTAGCTAGTTAGTTAATTGTCCTTGTCCTCCCAAACCTATTAACTTTCAAAGTATGTTTCTTTTTGTGTGAAAATGTTTACTGGCTTTTTAGTGGTCTCATAGAGAGCACATTGGTTTTCCAGTCAACAATTCATGCAGACTTTGATTGCAATCCTTAAAATGGAACAACACTCTTGACTAATTTTACTCCATATAATGTCCTCCAGGTTCATGCATGTTTTGAGGAGTTTTGTATGCAAAAAAGTGATATTTCAATTAAACTTTAATAGAATTTATAAACCACAATCAAATTTATCTTTGCAGAGAGAAAGTTATGAATACTTTTTAGACATTGCCAAATATCCTGAGGGAATGGGCTACTGGGCCTGGGAGTTCAGGACCACAGTCTCAGCAGATATCAAGGTAAATTGACCTAACATAGCCCACATATCAAGGTTCTGCACCCTCCTTCAGTGGGTAGCTACTGGGGTTTTAAAACCTTGTGAGTGGCCATGTAAGGTGTAACCACTGGTATATTCCTATCCAGAAAAGAGTGAAGAAACATTCAGTCTAATAGACTAATGGACCAAATGAATCTCAGTCTCTATAACCCTGAAACCTGAAGAAAGAGATGGTTCTGGACTAGCACTACCAACTGCTCAGAAAGCAATCCCAATAGGATGTTCTTCGTAGAGTGAGAGAAGAATACAGCACTAAATCCAAAATAATTTTTAAAAGACCAGACTTAATGGTTGGAAAGAAATGGATAGGACTATGCCACCCCCCCTCCAAAAAAAAAAAAAGTTTGAAATGGATAGGACTCTGGAGATTATGGTCTTTAGTCACCCTTCCAGCCTCTAATTGAACTCACTTCCTTGGCTCAGCTTTCATCACACAATAGGTGTCTAACTGGTGAACAGTGACACCAGGGAGGCACAAGCCCCCTTGGACCCATGGGAAACCCAAAGGAAAAAGTTCAGAGGCAGGAAGGGATAGGAAAGATGGCTAACCAGAAACTAGGAATCCTGGGAGGGAATAAGAAGAGTATTGTTATTACACTCAGGGGATTGCAATCAATGTCTGTATGAATCGTTTAATGGAAAACCAATTTGCTCTGTAAACTTTTACCCAAATCACCTTAAAAAGTTATATATATATATATATATATATATATATATATATATATATGAAAAATTACTTTTTGGAAAAAGTACATCATCAGCAATTTATGGAGAGGAGAAAATGGTAATGATATATCTTAGTTCAGTAATTGTGCTACTGAATTAATTGTAATGTGTTGGCCCTGTGCTCACAGGTAGAAAATCAGTTGAAATAGCTCCTGGAAAACCTCATGATTAAAAGCAGGCAACTGTGCAACCAGAGGGACCTGCTGCAGGCTCTGGACCATTTCAAATTTTATTAATCATGTGGCAGATGGAATGAATGTAATGTCGATTAAACTCCTCCCCCACAATATCAGACCAAGTGGAAGAAGAGCCAGGGAGAGCTTGAAACAAGCACTGGAGTTGAGCTGGTTTTGCCTCCTCTGCACCCAGCAAGCACTTGATAGATACTTGTGACGGGAATGCATGACGATCGCAAATGACAAAAGGTAACTTGAAGGAAACAGCACATAGGTATGTAATAATCATAAGTATTCCTTTTGCAAAAAGGAAGCTGCAGTCAAGTCTTGCTAACGGATTTTGGCTCAAGGGAACTAGGTTCTAGGAAAGGCAGTCCGACCTGATATAAATCCCCAGACCTAACGACTCACTGCCTTTGTTCGATTCAGTGAGTGAGCCCAAGGGTAAAAGAGTCCTAGGAGGCTTTGAACTCAGGAGCTGCTTAAATGTTTTACCACTCATGACCCCTTTTCACCTGAGAAATGTGCAACGTAGGCAAACGTTCCCAGAAATGCTTCGGATTTGTAGCGCATTTGATTTTGAATAAATTTTTAGTTGTTATGCACTCAGAAACCTTTTACTGTTGCCAAATTTTTCACCACCCCCAGAATCAGTTCCCACCATTACAGAAACTTTGGGTGCCTATGTGTTTGCTACATTAGGTATGATGTGGTATGTGACGCCTGATGAAGTTCCAAAGGCAGAAAGGGATAGGAAAGATGGGTAAATAGAAATTGGGAGGCCAGGGAGGAACGGAGAAGAAGGCTGATATAGTTGAAGTGTTTTTATGTGTGCCTTTAAGAAGGTACAGGTTCTAGGGACTTCACAGACCTCTGACCTTCCCCGATACCCCTTTTAAATGGAGAAGATCCAGTAACTTACTGAACATCAATGTTCCAGCGAGTGTGCACTGATTTTTACCCTAGTTCTTGTCTGGGCCGGGGAAGAGTTAGAGTAACTCTTGGTGGCATCCCCAGGGAGCCTGGTGACAGCTGAGCATCTGTGTCCATACGGGGTAGATGCTAGTCCATTGAAGCTGTTGATTCTGATTCACAGTGACCCAAACACTGTCTGGTCCTCAAATGGTTAAGCTTGAACCCCTTGTTGCTGCAACTCTGTTGATCAGCTTTGTCCGGCGTCTCCCTCTTTTACACTGCTCTTGTAGTTTACCAAGCATGATATCCTTTTCCAGGGACAGTCTCCCCTGATAACCTGTCCCAACTATGTGAGACCCTGTCTCACCAATCTCACCTCCAAGGAATTTTTTGACTAGTACTTCTCCTAAGACCAATTTGGCAGTCCATGGTGCTTTCAATATCTGTCACCAACACAGTAGTTCAAATGCAGAATTTTCTCCAGTCTTCCTTATTCCATGTTCGACGGTCACATGGCTTGGGTCAGGTACACCCTCATTCTACTCTTTAACACTTAAAAGAGGTCGCATGCAGCAGATTTGGGGAGGAGGGAATTTGGCATGCAGGTGAACCTAATTGAACACTCTTGAGCATCTGTTTCCATGAGGCCAGACTCACAGCGAGATCAGAGTAAAATTGCTCTCTGGGTTCCTGGGAGCAGACAGCCTCACCTTGCTCATCACTGCCCAATAGAATGGCTGATGGGTTTCAAGTGCTGACCTTTGGCAGCTAGCATAGCCCACCAGGCCACCAGACATCCCCAGGGTCACTAGGAGCAGGGATATCTGAGAGATGGGGTCTAGAGGTAAAGACTTTACAGAAATGATGAGTCTGGGGGTACCCAACAGTACTGAAAAAAGCATGGCAAGTGAACCATCCTTTGAAATAACTCTGCAAGACCAGTTATATTTTTGGAGTAGCACTGGGCCCATGCTAGAAAACCCTCTATGGACTGTCACTGCATCTGCCAAGAGTCAGCCCTCCAGATGAGCTTCCTAGCAGCTGGGGTGAAGATGGAAACATACAGACTGAAGAGTCTTCATGCTTCTGCTACCAAAGGAGAGGTCTGGGGTGGGGACTGCCATTGCTCCTGTGAGATGCTGGGCCGGGCCACATAACGTGCCCCGTAGGGAAACAGAACATTCTGATTGATAACAAGACCCCCATCTGAGGCCGTCTGGTTTCGATCCCAGGTCTGCCACTTCCTGGATACGTGACCTTGGGCAAGTTTTCTAGCCTCTCTCTACAAGTTTTATTTATTTTTTCCCTTCCCAGCCATAAAAGGAGGATGTCAATAATGTTTCCCGCAGATGGTCCCTGAATGGACTAAATCGTGCACTGCAGATAAAGGGCTTAATGTAGTACCTTACTTGCAGCATGTTAAGCCTTAAATAAATGTTAGCAATTATCATTATTAAGTAGAATCGTTTGTAAGGAGAGGACAGCTCAGGGCCTCAGGAAGTAAGGAAAGGAAAAATGATCCTCCCCAACCCATTGTGGCTGAGTCAGTTCCACGCACAGCAGCCCTATCGGATAGCGGAGACCTGCCCTCGGGGTTTCCAGGGCTGTCAATCATCTTTATGGAAGCAGACTGCCCTGTCTCTTGGACAGAGGCAGAGAGGTGGGTGGGGGGGTTGAACTGCTAAACTTTTGGTTAACTGCTGACATGTGACTGCTGTACCATCAGGCATGCTAGCCCTGTGCTAAGTGTTTTACTCCTAGTGATTCATTTTAAGCCTGATAACAATCTCTGAGTGATAAGAATTCCTATTAAGCCCATATTATGGGTCAAGTTGAAACTGGCAACTGAAAAGATTAGGTAAAAATTTTAACTCAATAAAAACACCCTAAAAGTCACTGCCGTAGGACCCCGCAGGACAAAGGAGAGCTGCCCTTGTGGCTTTCCAAGACTAATTTTTTACAGGGATGGAAAGCCTCATCTTTCTCCCACATAGCAACTGGCAGTTTCAAACCACAGACGTTGCAGTTTGCAGCACAGTGTGTAATCAACCCACGAGGCCAGCAGGGCTCCAGAGGACCGTGAGAGGTTGTGACTTCATGTTCATGGAGAAGAACACCTCAGGAAATGAAGGTGAACTGCTTGCACATCTGTCCTCAAGGCCCCTGTGTTGTCTGTCCCTGTAGAAATGAAGGGGCATCTCTTTTGCTATTCACATTCTCAACAATAACCAGATAAGGAAAACACATCGGAGAAGACAAGAATTCAATAAACATTAACTGCTGCAGTAAATAAAACAGAATGTTCGGGCAAGTAGTTGTAAGATGATGATAATGACATCTTTCGAGTTCTTTCCGCATGCACTTTGCTGTGTTCAAAACTTGATATACACTGTCTGATTTACTACTGACAACATCATAGGAGATACTTTGCGCTGCACGTTTTTAGATGAAGTCCTTGCATAAAGTCACACATGACCAGCAAGCGGGGACAGCCGTGTTGCAAGCTTGGGGAGTTTGCTCTAGAACCTACATCCCTAGCCATGACAAAGAAGGCTATTTTCTGTTGCCTCCAGGTTTTGTTACTGAAATCATGGCTTTTGAAGATGTTAACATATCGTCAAGTCCACATTTCCGCACTCAAAAATTCAGTTTCTTCCCTATGCTCCTGAGGCTCTCTCTGCCATTGCACAGAACCATCACACTCCTCAGCCACAAACCAAACTCCCTGCCCTCCAGGGATACCTCCTCACAGCAGCCCACAGGACAGGCTAGAACAGCCCCTCTGCATTTCCAAGATTATAACTTTTTCAGGGAGTAGAAAATCCCATCTTTCTCCCATGCTGGTCTGGTGCTTTTGAACTGCTGACCGTGCAGTTAGCAGCCCAATGAGTACCCACTGTGCCACCAGGGACCCCTCCAGACTCCTTACCGTTCCAAATGCGGGCCCTGTAGAACGAACGACACTTGAGGGGTATCACTTGGAAGGGAGCTTGAGGGCTCCTATCAGCCCCCGGTTAGCTAGAAGAAGGACCTCCTTGGGTGGCCCTTGAAGAAGGAAGGAGGTGGAGTGGAAAGGCTCCTGCTCCTCCTCAGCTCAGTCTCCATGCTATCATTTCCTCATGGAGAGACTTCGAGCAGCTGTGTGCAATGAAAGAGCTTGGCAATCAGAAAGGCACCTTCCCATCGCAGGCCTGACACCAACTGGATGGCCCTTTGGAATGTCACTAAACTTTCCAGAATCAGTTTCTCACTAGCAAAATAGCCAGGGCCACTGCGGAAAGGTGTGGAAAGCACTTGCTTGTGTGTCATTGTCATCTACACAGAGGCCATCTACATGACTCATCGTAACTTGATGGTGTTAATACATTTATATTGTCTCTCTTGTCACATCCCCACAGTGAATTTGGAAGGACAGGAGACAATAGGATGCACTTTCCCACTTATACCGCAGCTTCAGAGAAGTTATTGGCAGGGCTGGACATGCCAACAGACAGACCCAAAACAGGGGAATGGTTACAAATCATTTGACAGAGTTGGATACATTTTTTTCAAAGCACAGCCATCTGAAAAAATACACAGTGATTGCTCTCGCTTATATTTGTTTTATTATTTTTCCTTATTTTCATTTTATTGCATTTTATTTTATTTCATTTTATTTTCATTTTTATTGGGTTGTCCTTCTAAACTTCTCAAACTGGTCCTGTGTATCAGCAAAATGTGCTTGAGTTTGATTTGGGCTCCTCCACCTACTACATACGGGGCGAGTCATTAAACTTAAGGGAGGAGCCTCTTTGACTGTATTTATAAAATGGGTTTAATAATAATTCTTATAACTCATCGATCTTTATCAGGTTTAAAACGAACTACTATAAGTAAAACACTTTAGCACAGTGCTAGAAACCCCGGTGGCATAGAAGCTATGCTAGCAATGTGATTCCAGGTAGCTAGTTCTTAAAAGAATATAACGCTGAAAATAGACATTCTTCATTCACACCCAAATCCTACAGCCTCAGTGATCCTCACTCACAGCAACTGTGTTAGTCCGGGTGAACTAGAGAAACAAATACATAGACACGCATAGGGATATAAGGAAAGGGTTTATATACAAAAGGAATGGACACTGAGAAAGCATCCCAGCCCAGTCCAGTTCAAAGTCATAAGTCCGATATTAGCCCATATGCCCGATACCAGTCTATAATGTCTCCTTCCAACTCACAAAGTCACAAGTCAGTGGGTGCAGAAGCCCAGCGCTGGCAGGGGTCTCCCCATGGCTCCTCACTTCCAGGGCTCAGGGTCCATCAACGGCGTTCTGCCATGGTTGCAGAAGCAACGCATCGCTGGCAGGGGTCTCCACGGTGGCCTCTCCAGCTTCAGAGGTCTGGCTCCATCAGGGCCAAGCCGTGTGGCTTCTCCGGCTCCTCAGACACTGCCATCTTGTCTTCTCCGTGATTCATCGTCTCTGAGACTAGCTCCCAACAACTGGGGAAGATAGCTTCTCATCTCCACGAGGGAAATATCGCGAGATTTCCCAGACGTCTCAGGAGAAAGCCATGCCCGCACAGAGGCCTCACTGGCTACTCAATGGCTATCTCCAGATTAACAGGCTAGACTCCACCCCTACATCTCAATCATGAAATTAACAAAAGCACACGACTGCTATAGGACCTGGTGGAAATGCTCAAGAGGGTTTTCAAGACTAAACCCTTGTGGAAGCAGATTGCCTCAATTTTCTCTCACAGAGTGACTTGTGGACTTGAACCCCTGACCTTTTACTTAGCAGTCCAATGCTTAACCCACGGTATCATCAAGAATGCTCATTATTTATTATTTAAGCTATTGTTTGGTTTGGGGAAGACTTCAGGGTCTATATTTTATATAAGGATGAAATAAAAGCAGTAGTCTTAGGGGTTCATGTTTCAATAGTCGGCTCATTCAATTGGCTTACACAGAACCAGAAAAATCTCAGTCCCAAAAGAACATGAAATTATGTTCTACATTTTTCTCTTCATGATCAAGATTTTACTGTAGAATCTTTGTTCAAAAGGTTCAGTGACAGTAGCCAGGCACAATCCAGTTCTAATTTCCTGGCACAGGAGGAAGTTGCTCATAGGAGCCATTAGCCACACATTCCATTTCTTCTCTTTCTTCCTCTATCGTTTCCGGACAAACAGAGACCACAACACTCATAAACGCTTTATTGTGCCAATTAACTGAACTGTCGCCTAGAACCGTCACCCTAGGCCTTCAAAGAAGGAACTTAATTCCCTTAAGCATTTGGTTGTAGGTAAGCAGCCTCAACAGCTACTCTTTTGTTGTTGTAAATACAGATCACAAGGTTCACTAATTCAACTTTGTGTTGTGGCTGTTGGGCGCCAGAGAGTGGGTGCCTACTTCTAGGACTCTATGAACCCACAGAATGAAGCTCTGCCCAGATCGACTCCCTCCTCACAATCGTTGTTCAAACACATTGTTGCAGTCACCGTACCAACCCATTTCGTTGCCGGCCTTCTCCTTCATGAAGCGTGCTCTCTTCCTGAGAACTTGTCTCTCCTGCTAACACATCTAAGTATGAGAGATGAAATCTTGCCATCCTCACTTCCCCCCCTTTTTTTTGGGGGGGGGACATCACTGCATCTGGTATTCATGGATGCTACCCAGTGCTGCTTCTGAGAGCTGCCGCAGGATTTGAACCGCCAAGCCTGCGGGCCACAGTCCCACACTCAACCACTTATGCCACCAGGGCTTAGCCTTCACTTCCCCCTTTTTAAAAATCATCTATTGGGATTATTTTACAGCTCTTATCACAATCCATATGGCCATCCATTGTGTCAACTTTTGTACATATGTTGCCATCAACATTTTCAAAATATTTTCTTTCTACTTGAGCCCTTGGTATCCCTTCTCATTGCCACCCCCACCTTCTCTCCCTCATGAACCCTTGATAAATTATAAATTCTCATTATATTCATATCTTACATAATTCACTGTCTCCCTTCACCCACTTTACTGTCGTCTGTCCCCCAGGGGGGTGAGGATGGACTATATGTCGATCATTGTGATCGGTTCCTCCTTTCTTCTCCCACCTCTCCCCTATCTTCCTGGTATTGCTACTGACATTATTGGTCCTGAGGGGTTTATCTGTCCTGGATTCCCTGTGTCATGAGCTCCTCTCTGTACCAGTGTACATGCTCTGATCTAGCTGGATTTGTAAAGTAGACTGGGGTCATGAGAGTGAGGGAGAGCCCCCTTCACTTCTAAGTAACAGTCTAACTGCATTTCCTCCAAGACAGATCTATTTGTTCATCTGTCTACCCAATGGTAGCTGAATTGCATTCATCCACACGATAATTCAAGTGCATCGATTCTCCTGCTGTCTTCTCCTGCCCTTTGATCCAACTTACAAAAACACATGAGGATATTGAAGATAACACCTCAGTCCTCAAAGTAACACCTGTGGTTTTCAACACTTTCATGAGCTCTGTTGCAGCAGATTTGCCCAATACAATATATAATTTGATTTCTTGACTGTTACTTCCATGAGCATTGATTGTGGCGTCAAGTAAAATGCATTCTTGGCAACTTCCAACTTTGCTCCCATTATCATGACATTCTGAAATTTCCATTTATGGTGATGTTATTCATATTGTTTAATGATCCCCTTTTCATAGTCAATAAAGTCAAACACAAAACATTTTTTAAGTTCTTTTTGCTTTCTGCCAAAGGCCATCTGATGTCAGGAATGATATCCCTGCTCCTATGTCCTCTTCAAAAGAAAGGTGACCCAGCAGAATGCTCAGATTATAGAACAATATCATATGCTAGTAAAATTTTGCTGAATGGACCTTGGCTGAAGGCAGAGAACACCAGAAAGACATTTATTTTTACTTTACTGACCATGCAAAAGCATTTAACTGTGTGAATCTTAACAACAATGGAGAATGGGAATTCCAGAATACTTCCTGGTGTCCTTGTGGCACTTGTACATGGACCAAGAGACCATACTGAGAACAAAACAATGAAATAGTTTAAAATCAGGAAAGGTGTGCATCAAGGTGGTATCCTCTCACCATACTTATTCAATCTGTAAGTGGAGCAAGTAATCAGAGACTGGATTATATGATGATGAGTGCAGCATAAGGCTTGGAGGAAGGCTTATTAACAGTCTGCAGTGTGCAAAAACAAGGCTCGCTTGCTGAACGTGAAAAGAACTTGAAATACTTGTTGATGAAGATCAAGGATTGCATTTGTCTCTATGTAAAGAAAACCAAAATCCTCACAAGTGGACCAATAGGTCACATCATGATCAATGGAGAATAGGCTGACATTGTAGAGGATTCTGTCTTGCTTGGATCCACACACAACGGTCATGGAAGCAGCAGACAAGCGATCAAATGAGGCCTTGCACTGGGCAAATCTGTTGCACAAGATCTCTTCAAAGCAGCAGTTCTCAACCCGTGGGTCACAACCCCCTTCGGGATCAGTTAACCCTTTCTCAGGGGTCACCCGATTCATAACAGTAGCAAAATTACAATTATGAAGTAGCAGCAAAAACAATTTTATGGTGTGTGTATGTTGGGGGGGAGGGGTGTTCACCACAACATGAGGAACTGTATTAGAGTTTTGCAGCATTAGGAAGGTTGAGAACTGCTGCTTTAAAGGGCTGGAAAGCAAGGAAGTTGCTTTGAGGACTAAGGTGCTCCTAACCCAAGCGATGGCATTTTCAATGGCCTCATATGCGCGGGAAAGTTGGACGTTGACTAAACCAGACAGAAGAATCAATGCATGTAAATTAGGTGCTGGAGAAGACATTGGAAATACCTCAGACTGCCAAAAGGACACATACATCTAACTTAGAAGACGTATGGCCAGAGTGCTCCATTGATGCTAGGATGGTGAGGCTTTGTGTTAGTCACTTGGATGTATTGTCAGGAGAAGCCAGTCCCTGAAGAAGGACACCAGGCTTGGTCGAGCAAGGGGCAGGAACATGGTGGATTGACATAGCTTCTGCAACAATGGGGTGGGGCAGAGGAATGATTGTGAGTGTGCACAGGCTGCATGAGTTTTTTGATGAGGAACTCATTCAATGGCACTAAGCACCAGCAGCACATCCTTCTCTGAATCTGGATTGAATTTCTACCTTGAGTTTTTTTCACCAAAATTTTACTTGTATATGATGATTGATGATGCTTTTGTGTCTTCTCATGTGCTTGTGTGAAGATCCTCTTTTGGTGAAATGTCTAATCGAGTTGTTTGCCCATTTAATAGATGAGTTATCTTTTTGTTGTGAAGTTTTAAAAGTTATGTGGGTCCAGAAACAGATTCCCACACAGTTGAATGCCGTGCAGAGAAGTGTGGAGGCAAGTCTTCTCAGCCAGCACTGCTGGATCAACTAGATGGTCTCAGGGAAAAAAGTCAACCTTGACTTCCATCTTGCCCCATGAGCAAAATGATTACAGATGGTGTCTAGATATATACACAAAAGGCAAAAGACTAACCCTTTTAGACGATAACCTAAAAGAAATGCTTCATGGCCTGGAAATAAGCAAAGGTTTCTTGAACAAAGTGCTCTGAGTATTATATAAAGGGAAAGTCTATTACTTGGACTATATCAAGATTAAGAATTTATGCTCATTGAAAGACCTCATTAAGAGAGCAAAGCATGAGTCACAAGTAGAAGATATTTTGCAATACATGTAAACAAACTCACATCCCCAAATAGAAAGGGAATCCCACAAACCAAAGAGAAAAAGACAGACGACCAATTTAAAACACAGACAAAATGTGAAATACATATTCATGATGACAAAGGGAAGTGTAGGAAGGATGCTACCATTGTTTTCTAGGCAAACACACCTGCAGGTAGCCTTCTTACTCTAGGCCTTGTGACAGCACACTCACACTGCACATGGGTGACAGAAGAAAAATATGACGTCTTTAGTCCTGAAACTATACAAATTGTAGTTGGGAAGGGACCATCTTGGTCACAGACTAAGTTAAAATGAGCGCATTGGCCTGAGGCCAGCCGTTCAGAGGATTGATAGCAAACAATTTGCCTCAGAGAAGACAGCTGCTGGCCTGAGTGTCTAAGCAATTAAATGGCATCCAAATAGATGCTTGAGAGAAATGGGCTACTCAGAAGAGCAACTGATATACCCAAGCTGCCTCCATAAAGGAAGCAACCATGCCATCACAGCATCTGTTCCCTATGTGGCTCAGCAGTCTGACCACAGTTCTTTGTACGTAAGGCTCGTGTGGATCAAGACTGCTTTTAAAGATTTCCTACGCACTCTCATTTCAAAGGAATTACTTGCTCAGGTCAACCATTGATCCATCTGATGGTCAGCCCTGGAGCTGTCCACATAGTCTCAGAGAGACAGTCTTCAGCCCCAACTAGTGTATAGAAGATAGACCAGATTCTCCGCTAAGAACCAGCTACCTCAGAGGTAGCCATTGGCCCCCCCCTCCCCCCACTCTCTAAATGAGGAACTGGGACCAGGCAGGTATGTGAGTAATGTGGTGAGAACACAGGAAGTGGAAGAATCCGTGCTTCGCACTGACGTTTTCTGACTCCAAGACCTGTGCCCTTCCATGCTAGACAGTGAGGAATTGGAGTTGGTAATGGCGGAGGGTGACTGGGTCACGATAATACAAGCGGTCACATACCTGAAATACCAAAGCCAATGATGAGGGCAATCGCTCCAGCCAGAATAATTATGATGCTAACAATGCTGTGGAAAGAGAGAGAAAATGGATATTACTTCTTTATGGGCCTAAATCCCAAGTTTGTATCTGCCACCTATAAGAAGCACTACATAAGGCGGTTCACTATTTTCTTCAGCATAATTGCCTTCTTCAAATCAGTTATCTTAGAAAGGACCATCAGCTCTTCCATTCTCTTTTTTCCTGGGGTCCTGGGAAAGACGATAAGAGTACCCCCCTCAGTCTGTCTGTGTCTTCATTTGCCTCGGTTTGCCTTGCCTTCATTTCCAACTTCCAGATCAAGCAAGACTATATTCAAAGACTACCAGGGCAGGACGTCTTGAGGGCATCTGTACTGCTTGGTGCCAGGCAGGGCAAAGGGGACAGGCTCCATCCTCAGCCCCACTGTGGGCATGCTGCCCATCCCTCTTGCATCAGTTGTCTGCCAGAGCTGTCTTCTTTCTTAGACATTAGACCTTCATAAAAACAATAGCAAGTTCTTCTTCATTTTGTATCTACTCACACCTAATCTACTGCAGCCCAAATGTTCTTGTGGGGAGTTTGCGTTCTTTTATATAAAAGGTACTATGAAGGAGTTTCAAAAATGAGTTGAAAGATAATAGAATTTGCCCAGAAACTTTTTAAACCCCCCTTGTACATGTTTGTCACAGAAAACTTTAGAAAATACAGATATGGAGAACTTGTACAATTAAACCGCAGGTAACTCCATTTTTCTCTTTTCATTCTTTCCTTTTAAAAATCATTTTACTGGGGACTCTTACAGCTCCTATAATAATCCATCCTCCACTAACAATTTTTTGGTGAGTGTCTTGCTGGATGGTAATGATGGAATAAATGAATGACTTTTGAGGAAAAATACATAAGAAATAAATAATTCCTTGTACTGAGTACTAAGTGCCGTATATGGATTATCTAATTTATCCTTTCAGTAATTTGAAGAGGTGAACCGATTTATCATCTGCACTTTACAGGATAAGAGGCGACACAGGGAGGTTTAGTAACTTCCCCACGCAGGGCTCCACAGTTAGTAAGTGGCAGAGCTATGTCCCCAGAATCGGTCTCCTTCACCCCAAGTTTGAAACGTGAGAGCTTACAGATGACAAGTGTGCCTTTTCTCTGCCAAGAGGAACCCATGTTCCTTAAGGGGGTCCTAGCAGGAGGGGCAGGTCAGAGCCATCCTGCTGGGAAAGCGGTTCCCCCACGATGGCCGCTCTGGTTCACACATCATCGGGCAGGTGTCCTCAGCCACCCGCTCTCAAAGCTGGCAGTTCACACACTCCGCACACCCACACTGGTGTTACTCAAGAAGCAAACAAAAGAAAGGCCCAGGGAGGTGACGAAGGATGCTATAGTGAGAAAAGGGAAGTACAGGCACTTTATGTTCTGCCTTGAATGGGCTCATTGTCCCCAGCTCCCCTTGCTTCAGGGATGGGCCCACCAGAGTGAAACAAACAAACCGCACTTACAAGACACACTCTGAGCCAACAGCTCCCTGGAGACCCAGCCCTGGGAAGACAGAGCCTCACAGGCAGCACAGAACGCTTTTTAAACAGTGGAACCAACTTACTGCTGTGGAGTCAACATCAACTCACAGCGACCCCATGTGTGTTACAGAACCGTGCTCTGTCCCTCCCTCCCCCATACAGCATTTCTTCTTCTTCCCAACAGTTTTATTGGCATACAATTCACATATCTATAATTCAATAGTTCAATCACATCAGGAAGAGTTTTCCAATCATGATCACAATCAGACTTAGAACATTTTATCTTTTTTGTACCTCTCGTTATTACCCACCCTAAGCTTCCCTACCACAGACCCAAGGAAACATTAATTCAATTACTGTCTCTATAGATTTTACCTATCCTAGATTTCATATGCAGAAAACCATTAGAAAATAAACAAGAGCTAACAAGAATATCAAAGTAAAACACATAAAACCTCAATTGAAAAGAAAGAAAATATTAAAAGCTATGGCAAATTTAAATGGATTGTTCACACTGCCACTGAGTCAATGCTGTGTTTTGGGGGAGTAGAAAGCCTGATCTTTCTCTCCCAGAGCTCTGGTGGCTTTGAACTGGACCATAGTCCACTGCATAACCACGACCACCAGAGGCTCCTGAAGAGAGCTCAAATGATCAGGTAGTACATTTTAACCTAACTAATCTACAACAATACACTTTCCAATGTTTTCTGCATGTTAGCAAGGCTATTTAGATCCCTGAGGGAATTCCCCTGGCAGGGTCCACACATGGATGGATTGAGCTTCTGGTGAGTCCCCTCTGATCATAGTTGAGGAATGTGAACAGCCCTGTCGTCAAACAGGGACATTGCACAATTGGTTATAGCAGATGAAGTTAGGTTAAAATGTGTCATTGATCTCAATTGGGATTTTAGTGTTAAATTTTTCAGAAAGGGGTCACCCACTTTTCTTCTAAAGTACCTATGGATGGAATCAAGTTGCCAGTCTTTCAGGTAGCAGCCAAGTATGTGAGTTGTCTTTACCTGGGACTCTGAGAGCAACAGCAGAATACCTGCTAACGTGGATCCAAGGGAAGGCCTCCTTTGATCCCGTCCTCTCTACTTTGAATTGAATTATGCTGCCCACCCCACCCAGACAAAGAAAGATTGCAGCCCTCACCCCTGGCATTTGGGAATGTGTGTTTGAAAAATGGTCTTTGAAGTTGTTTTTGTGAACATGAGGTCATACTAGAGTCTCAAATGCCTTCATTTCCTTTGGTCTTTACTTGGATCTGGTCACCATGATGTCTCTCCAGCATCCTTGCAACTTTGCTAACAGTTATTCTCAAATCTAGCCTGTACTTCTCCAATCCTCTCTTCTCAATCCCAGAACCAGTGGTGACTCAGAATTTTTATGGAAGAAGGGTTTAGGGACAGCCATCTACTTGCTCCTGAAGATGAGGCCAAGGATAGCAAAGGAAGCAATTCAATGTGGAACCAGCTTGTGTATGTTCAAGTCCAGCACCATTCTTTACTAGTTGTGTGACATTACATCTCCTCTCCTCCTTGTGAAGAATAGATAAAGTTCTCCATTTTTAAAATTACTTAAAGCAGTACCTGGCAAGTAGAGAGCTTCAGTAAGTATTAGTTGTACTCATTCTTATTTGCCTGCTGAGGTAAGATATCAAGTCAAATTATAACTTAGAATATTGGTTCCCTTGATGGAAATTACTGTGGGGAGCACATGTTGGTTTAGCTGCTAAAGCATTTGTAAAAATGATGATAAAGCTGGTTGTAATACAAGGAGGTACCCGCCCAACCCAGAATTTTTTCCAAAACTATGTATTATTATTATTTTTACAAAAGAACCTTGTCACCTTCAAAGTATTCTCCATTTCACTTAATACATTTGCCAAATCTGTGACTCCATTCTTGGAAACATCACTGCCCTCTGGTGGTCGTGGGCGCTACCCAGTCTTGCTCCTGGAGAGCCACTGCTGGATTTGAACCTCCAAGCCCATGGGCCGCAGTCCCACACTCAACCACTACGCCACCAGGGCTCAGCCATCTCCTTCATTTTTTCATCACCTTTTCTACGTTATCAAATCACTGTCCTTCCATGTCCTGTTTCATTCACAGAAACAAAAAGAAGTCCCTTGGAATGAGGTCAGGTAAGTCTTGTGGAGCAAGAAAGGCATGCTGTTTTTTTTTTTTACCAAAAGCTGGCACAGTGAGGAGGTGCATTGTCGTGGTGACAAAACCAGTCCCCCAACTGCCACATATCAGGCTTCTTTTTGTTGTTGATATTGCATGCTGTTAAGCTATCTTTTCAGAACCTCTAAATGGAAAGTTTGATTAACAGACTGACCTGGTGGAACCATTCCAAATGTACTACAAGTTGACATTTTCATCTGTTCGGAAAGTTGACAGACATCCAGAAAGAGGTTTGTCATCAAGTGACATTTCACCTTCACTTTTACATTTGAGTTTTCCCCATAGTGCTGTCCTTTGTAAGCCGTGTTCAACATCGCCACAGTTTCTTTGGCACTTTTTCCCCTGAGCGGGAAACAACTTGTCACAGCTGCACGCTGTTTTCTTAAGTTGGCCATCACAAGAATCAAGGTTTGAGTAAAACGACTTTTACAAAAAAATTCACTGTGACCCGAGAGAACCTTGCCAGGGGATGCCACTGGATGCACTATCTCAGAGTGAGTCGCTCAATGGGGGGTTGGGGTGGGGATTCATAGTATGAAAGCTCCACTCAATGAGGCCCTTTTCCTTTTTTGGTGGGGGAGGTGGTACCCCCCTTAAAATCCTGTGCTTATCACATCTTAGTGTTCTCTCATTTCCATCACAATAAAACTCCAAACTCTATGCCCTGACTCACATGGCCTTTCTAACAAGGGTTTTTCTCACTTCTCTCCCTAGCCTTGCCTCTTACCACTGTGCTATGGGTCTGTCCTCCCTGACCACAGATCTTCATATACACTGTCCTCCTCTAAGAGGTAGCCAAGACCCTGGGCAGGTACGTGGACAATTGCCAAAAGACAGAGAGCTATAGAGTGTTTCTGTCTAGGAAACCCAGTCCCTCTCCATCACCCCCAACCCACAGATTCTCCTCGTTTTAAAAGCAGACCCAGCCATTTGTCAGCAAGTTCCCTGCGTAAGCGGGGTCACCTCGAAGCTTGTTCTGAACTGGCCTTCTGTTTGGGGCAGAAGCAACTGCAACCTCCAGAGCCTTGAAAAGAGAAGCAAGAACCATCAGAGCAGTCAAAATAGATCACTCCCACTGGTGGGTTTTTAGTTTGTTAAAAGCTGAGTGAAACGCTTCACATTAGGTGTTTATTCCTACATGGCTTTCTGGTCTTGACTTCCCAAGAATAAGTTTTAATAACTCGGCTGCAGGAAAGCTTTCACGCAAAACAATTCAAACCACTGCAGTGGAATTCATGGTGGCACCTGTGGCAGACACTCCTTATAAAGAGCCTAGATACAAGTCACCCTGGGGGGGGTGGCGAGGAGGAGGATGATTTTCGTAAACACTTCTTATGTGCCTACAGGGTGTGCTAGATAACATAGAAGAAATAGGGATGAAGTAAACAAAGTTTCTGTCCTCAAGGAGTTTGTCTAATGGAGGTAAACACACACACACACACACACACACACGATGGCACTGAAATAATGCAAGGCAGAACGTGACATGGGACACATGAAATGGGAGCATATTCTCAGGGGATCACTAGGAAGGCAGAAAGACTTTCAATCTGGGAGAACTTTTTTCCATGGACATTTTTCACACAACACAAAGAGCAAGGATTTATTAGAAAATAAATCGAGCTAATTGGTGCTGTCTCACCCTCTTGATCTGAGGCAGAACACCAAAGACATGCTGTTATTTGTTTCCACTGCCTGGGCCCATAAAGCATCACAGTGGAAGCTAAGGGTGGAAGGTAGAAGTTCTCCGAGGCTGCAGAGCTCAGTGCCTTCCAGGTGAGGGACATGAGTGGCAACCCAGGACCCCGCCACACAAATTCATCTGACCCAGGACAGCAAAGCCTCAATTTGACCATGCTCCATTCCCTTATAAATGTCTGTTTCAGCTGCTACTCTGCCACCTTCAGCATTTATAAGAAAGTAGAAAGTAGGCATTTCTCCTAAACATGATAGAGGCATTCTCTATCAAACAATTCTTTTTTTTTTTTTTTTTGGCATCACTGTCTTCTGGTGGTCGTGGGAGCTACCCTGACTTGCTCCTGGAGAGCTGCTGCTGGATTTGAATTGCTAAGCCTATGGACTACAGTCCCTCACTCAACCACTATGCGAGCCCTCAACCAATTCTTAATAACCCAGTGCTATTTGTGTTAGTCCGGGTAGACTAGAGAAACAAATTCATAGACATGCATATGGTTATAAGGGAAAGGTTTATATGTAAGAGGAATGGAACATTGAGAAGACATCCCAACCCAGTCCAGTCCAAGGTCATAAATGCAATATTAGCCCATATGTCTGATATCAGTCTATAAAGTCTCCCTCCAACTCACAAAGTCACAGACCAGTGGGTGCAGGGTCTTGTGTATCCAGATGGAGTAGAAGCATCCCGGCGCTGGCAGGGGTCTACTCATGACTCCTCGTTTCCAGGGCTCAGGGTCCATCAGCAATATCCATTGGCAGTAGAAGCATCTCTGTGCTGACAGGAGTCTCTCTGTGGCTTCTCCAGCCCCAGAGATCTGGTTCCATCAGAGCAAGCCCATGTAACTTCTCCTCTGGCTCCTCCATTCTCCAGGAATCAGGATGGATCATCATGCTGTCATCATGTCTTGTTGGTAGTTCGTCATCTCAGAGACTTGGTGTCAAGTTTCTCTTCTCTAATTGGGAAATATCGCGACACTTCCCAGAATTCTCAGGAGAAAGCCATGCCACACGGAGGCCTCATTGGCTACTCATTGGCTATCTCCAGATTAACAGGCTAGACTCCACCCCTACATCGCAATCATGAAATTGACATCACGAATACATGATCGTCACACTACTGGTCTCAAAGTGTAGCATACTTTCACTTTAAGAACAGAAAGTTATTTTTCACACAGTTCAAGAGGGTAAATGTTTGAATCAGAGTTTGAACCATGTCAGTTCCCTTTGTGGGCTTCTCTGGATTGTCTCTTAGTTTCTGGTGATGCCTGGAATTTCATGGCCTTTCTTTCATTGTAAGTGATCTTCACATGGCACCTGTGTTCCCGCTGCCTCTTCTGTTGTATAAAAGTGATTGGGCCACCAATGGAATGATTTTAAAAAAAAAGGGGGGGGGAAGAGGAGCTTATACCAAAGGTTACAGTAGAAAATATTTGGAAATGAAGATGGCAAGATGTGTACAAATGTGATACAAAAGATGTATTGAATGTTATAAGAGCTGTAAGCAATATAGTTCATATATCTTCTTTCAAAGGTTGAGGGCTGATCTTACAAGTCTATCCTCTTAAGCAGAATTCCATAGTTTCTAGGTAAAATCTTGTATAGCAGAAGGCATCTTGATTGGATTCTTTACCTGATTGTCACCCTGCACCTGTCCCCTACCTCCTTTCTTCAAAACAAGGCCTTACAGTCTCTGCCCACCCGGCAGAGAGAGCACCAGGTCTGGAAACACAAAGTGCCCCATACGTTATCCAGATAGGAATGGTTTCTCTGTTTTCCAGGTTCTGTCTCCTCATATATGGTTGGAACTGTAACTGTAACTTCTGGTCCTCATGGACCAGAAGCTGAGCTCCCCAGAAGCAGTTAATAATTAATTATTCCTGACTCTGAAAACCAGATCTATAGCAAGATTATAATCTAACTGAATAAATTCTGCTTTTAAATTAAATATGCCTACATTCTACTTTGAATTTCAATTAGTCATTAACAAATATAGTATCAAGATTTATAAAGCATTCCAAAATTGAAGAGGTCTCTCCAACCCATCCAAAAAGTTTTTCCCCACTCTGTTGCACATAAAAGAAAAAGACATTTTTTGTTGCTTTTAACACAATGTGGAATAGGGTATATTTTACCCATTTCTTATTTATCCATTAGTATGATTTCAGGTTTCTAAGAAGCCAAGATTGTTCACCACAAGTTTTTGCCTTGTTTACCCCCCTTCACCCAGCAGCCCCCTCACCAACGTTGAAGAATATAGAGTATGCTTCCCAAGTTCACTTGCCAGTTTTTCCCCCTGTGAACTAGGTGAAGGTATACAAAGCAGATAACCAGTTTTCCTTTCAACAGCTGGTGCACCTTGTTTTCACTTACCCGCTACAATCCACTCAATGCACCCACCCCCTATTCTGCTTTCTCCTTGTGAAGACATACTGTCCAAAGGTGTGGAAAAAGTAGGACCATGGGTGGTGAAGGGATTAGAAGCCATGTCTTTTGAAAAATCATGGAAGGAATTTAGAGATGGCCAGTGAGCTCTAGTGGTGCAAGTAGGGACAAGTTGGATGGCGGTCCTCGTGGTTGTCAGTTCAAAACCACAGCAGCCCTAAGGGGGAAAGACTGAGCTTTGTTCTCCCATCAACTGTTGCTGTCTCAGAAACCTCCAGGGAGGTGCTATGGGCCAACATTGATGGGATGACAGTGAGTGAGAGAAGAAAAAATGAAGTATAGCCATGATCATGCCAGTATCTAAAAGGTGTTAGGTGGATCTGCTTTCCTTCACCCTGGAAGAAACAACTAAGCTAGTGGGTGAACGTTCTAGACAGTCAGGATGGAGAAAAACTTTCCAACAGACTGGGTTGCACCACTTGAAATTGCAATCACAAATTCCCCGTCACGGGATGTGCGCGAGGAGAGGCTGAGTAGTCACAGAGAGAAAAGAGCACACAGAGGAGGTTTGGAATAATTGCAAAAGCCCCTTTCAAATAGTTGGATGATTTTGTAAGTTGGTATCTGGTATGGTGGAACTGTGGGTGAGATCTTGGCCTGCTATACCCTAAGGTTGCCTGTTCAAAATTACCAGCCGCTTCCTGGGAGAAAGATGAGACTGCCTGCTCCTGTAAAGAGTTAGTCTTGGAAACCCTTTTTAAAGCCACAAAGTGTTGAAGTCAACTTGATGGTTGTCATTTTTCAGGATGATGAGTGTGGGTTTCTCTAGCGTTATCTAGGTCACACAGATATATCCTGTCTACCTTTCAGGACTTTTACTAATGATAATAATGATGGTTAATATTTACTAAGTACATTGCTTCATTTCTCTCATGTAATCCCCATAGCAACTTTATGAGGTTTGAACTTTTGTCTTTGTTTTAGAGTTGAAAAAACCAAGTCCTATGGTTAAGTAGCTCCTCTGAGATTTCACTTGAGGTATTAGAGCAATATTAGACCTAAAATTCAACTCCATTTAGTTCTTGTTTTACTTCATTTTCAAAATTTTGTAAATCTCAAGATCCAAATTAGTTACCAGGCTCGTATTATATTGTGTTGTGTTGTATTGTATTGTGTGAGAATCAGGACCAACCCTAACTGGTGATTTCTAAATGAATCTGTGGGCACCATATTTTCCAGTTTTCACTTAGCGGGAACACATGTCTCATAATTCAAAACGACTGACACTTAGATGCAGTTAATAGAAATAAAATCAGAGTGCAATGGAATTCTTTGTCGACACTCTTCTATGAGCATTTTTGGCACCACACTTGAAAATAGAACATTGATAAACATAAGTCAAAGAGTACATCTATGACATCATAGCGATACGTAGTAAATAAAAACATCAAGATGTGTAGCTATTATTTCATGATATATCCTCTAGGTCCATGCACCTGTGAAGACAGTGTTTCTACTTCACGAACCCTTCTCTGAAGAACTCTGGGTAGGAACACAAATAATTATGCTGTGTTGTGTTGTGTCAGTGATAGGACAGCATGCATAGTTGCACACAATAGATTGAAAGCAATTGATCTTCTCTATGATGCATCTTTTCTCTGTGAGTCTCAAGGAATTATGGAGAATAGGCTCAGGTGAGAAATTGAATAAATGGATACTATTCCCTAAACAATATTTGAGTTTTCAGCCAGGTCCTTAACCTGTGCTATTTCTAGCTGTCTTCCGGATTGCTCACAAATCACATTGGCGCTTCATTATCTTTGTGCACGCTGTTACCCACAGGGACCACCAGAGACAGAAGCCAGAGCAAGGTTGATTACAAGTTCTTCTTGTCGTCATGCGTCTCTCCTCCTGATCAGGCCTGTTGTCTTCTCCGTATTCCCACTGTTGAGAGGTATCTGTCCAGAAGATTCCTCCAGCAGTATAACTGATCCCATTGTGTTTCATCACAAACACACCTGGGTCTTTCACGAACCTCCCACAAGGTGTCTGTACTCTCAGAGAAGACTGGTGTCCCATAGCAGCCTCTGTAGTCCAAACTAAAACAGACTCGTTGTCAGCCTTCCAAACCGGAGCTCATGAGCAATTTCCCGGGTGTTCGAATCACTCCGAGGGTGGTTTTAGAAAAGCCATGACCTCCGTGTAAGCGCAACTCTACAGGACTGAGTAAGACAGACTAGAAGGATCTTAGAGGGTTTCCAATGCCATATTTTTTGTCTGATTTAAGATTTTTTTAAATTGTGAATTAGGACGAGAGGATTTACACTTCAGTTTATCAACTCTGTCCACAAAAGTTCAAACCCTCGCCCCCTCTGACAAATGTCCACCCTCCCCTTCACCCTAGTAACTATGTGGCACTCCTCCAGTCCCCGCTTCATCCTCCCATCCCTACCTGCCTTCTCTTGGAACCTTCCAAGTCAGTTCCTTTTGGTCTACAAGACTTTGTCTTGGTTTGTATCCTTCTTGTGGCCTCATACAAAGTTTGTCCTTTGGTGATTGACTAACCACTCAGCATGATGTTTCCAGGTCCATCCAAGTCAAGAAGTGAATATGGGTTTCATCATCATTTTTTGTTTGTCCTTAGCAGTGCATAGTATTCCATTGTACATAGGTACAAAAATGCCCTTATCTATTCTTCTGTACTTATGGGCTATTTCCAGCTTCTTGCTATTGTGAACACTACTGTGATGGACACGAGAGTTCATAGGTCTGCTTGTGTTATGACTTTTACTTCTCTGGGGTATATAACCATCAGAGATATTGCTAGACTGTAAGGGGTTTCTATTCTCAGTTGTTAAGGGCAGAACCATTTAGCTTTCCAGAATGGTTGTACATATGTGTAGACCCATCATTAGTATATGAGAGCACCTCTCTCTCTGAACCCTCTCCAGCATTCGTTATTTTCTCTTGGTTTGTTTTTCTTTCCTTCCCACGGACCATCGTTGGCCATTTAAGGTAATAGCTCATCACTGTTTTCATTCGCATCTTCCAGACACCTAATGATAGTGAGCTTTTTTTCCACATTTGTTAATCCTTTGTTTGTCATTTTTGCTGTATGGACAGTTCACCCAAAAAATGACATCCAGAGGACTCATAGACATGAGGGAAATAAAAGGAAAAAGCATTCTATGCTGGCGCAGAGTTCCAGGCTTGACCCTCAGGCAGCGTTCCAGAACTCCTGCAGGGGCAGCTGTACTTTGTCCAGTAGGGTGTCTCTGAGTCAGAATTGACTAGATGGCAGTGACTGAGTCTTTTGCCCACTTATCATTATTATTATTTGTTGTAAAAATAGTGTTTATTGATTTTGTGGGGAAAACAAAAAATACTGCATTTGAAAAGTACCTTTTTTCCATGACTTAAACAGAAACATTGAAAATGAGGGTTTGGGAAAGTGTCTGTCTGTCTTTTGATACAGTTAGCACCACCGTCTCACCAGTGCAGTCTGTCCGTCTCCCTGTTGTCTCTGAGAAGGCAAAGGGAACATTCACTTGTGTGTTCAGGGGTGGGGCAAGGGAGGGTTCCCTTTTAGTCTGCTCCAACTCTTGGGGAAATTTGAGATGTGGTTTCTTGAGGATCTGATACCTCCCGGGCAGGGCAGGACTTGGACAAGAGGTTTTGCCCACTCTTTAATTGGATTATCTATTTATATTGCTTTTCAAGGCACTGCACTGCAGCTTTCCATGGAATTCGTTCCTTGCTCATTGTTATCTTGGCAAAGGCCTTTTCTCCTCTAGTCTACAAGTCTGAGCTACAAGTCTCCTCTAGTCTACCAGTCTGTCACTGTGACGGAAAGGAGCCCCAGGGGCCCAGTGTTTTTGTGCTCAGAGGTTTGTTTCCATGGGCAGTTCTTTGGGAGAAAGACTCTGTAAAGACTATTACCTCAGAAGGACCCTCGACCCTACCCTCCAGGGTCTCTGTGAGTCAAAATCAGCATTACAGAAAGAGGGAGCCTTTGAGGAAGCAGATGGCCAAATCCTTTTGCCATGTCAGACAGACAGATTTGAACCACCAACCTTTAGGTGAACTGCTGACCACTCAACTCCCGTGGCACCAGGGTGCCTTAGGTGAGACGCAGCTTCTCCTTGGACACTTCCTTTTCACAATTGGCTGCCCCTGGCCTGCCTGTAGGCCGTTTCCTGCACAGCCTCCAGCCCCCTCCTTCCCAGCTCTCCTCAGGCCTCCTCCTCAGAGCCTGCTACACTCTGCAGGGACACCTTGATCATTTCTGAAATGGATGAAACAAAGAGAAGGGGCTGCTACGCCTGTCACCTTATTAGAGTCACGGAAAACATGCCAGTATTTTTCTCATGAAGGCTTGCTGGGAACTGGGCACGCCAGGGGGCTTGTATAATTAAGAAATGCTGCCATCCATTCTGCACCTGTATCCTGCTGAAACACAACCTTCCCCACAGGTGGTTAAGAGGGTTCAAAGGCACAGTGTCTCGTAAAGGAAAAATGTAAGCTAATTTTTCAGAATGATGAATGTTCCCTTTTTTAATACATCTTCCACCCTCAGAGTTTGGGTGACTTCTTGGTGAGTACACATTAGAGTTCAAGTTTAGCTGAAAATTTAACACTCTTCCTAAAATGCCATGTTCTTAACCTGTTTCCCCTTCTGAAACCTTGGATTCTCCACAAACAGATTGATTGTATCTTTGCCCCCTCACTTTCCCTCGGTCTACACCAGTGGTTCTCGACCCTTTAATACAGTTCCTCATGTGGTATTGACCCCCTCCCCACCATCAAATTATTTTCATGGGTACTTCAGAACTGTCATTTTGCTACTGTTATGAATCGGGAGACCCTTGGGAAAAGGTCTTTTGACCCCCAACAGTGTCATGACCCACAGGTTGAGAACCACTGGTCTAACGCATCCTTCTACTTCCACTTGGGCTATTTGTTAAAAGTGGGTCCCATTCAAAGTCCAGAAAAGATCTGACTTCCCACTGATACCTTCCCTCAAGGCCCTGCCAGGCCACACTCTCTCTTCTCTTTTCTTAATGCCTTTGGGAAAAGGCAGAAAAGTGGAGTCCTCTGAGGGCTGAGCCCTGGCCTTTCCCGGAGAAGGCCTCTGGGGTTTTAGGAGAAGCACTGGGCTTTCTTTGCAAGACCCTCAAGCTACAGTGACTGTTCTGACTTTTCATTCCTTTTCTTGCCTTCGGAGAATCCCGAGCCAATCACTGCAGAGATTTGGAGGTGTTCTTGGGCTGGTCCTCTCTCAGAAACCCTAGACCTGGGATAGGCTGCTTATTTACTCATTAATTCATGAAGCTAATTATTTAATAAGACACCACCACCACCCCTCAATCACCCTTGGAACTTTTCCCTTCCAAAGAATGTAGCATTATTTTAGCAGTTTGAGTCCTCCACATCCTGAAAGGAAGTGCAGTGTGCTATTACTTGTACATACTAAGGTTTCTGCCACATCTGCTCTTTATTTCTATAAGGCCTAAAAAATCTTCTTCATGAAAAGCAGATCACCGATCCTGGAAATTAAGAGGGGAGATATTATCAAACCTTCTCAAAGCCCTACTCCATTGCACATCCTCCTGGATAAGACGCACACCTCCATGGCACGGACAGGGGCATCTTTGTGTAAGCTTGAGAGAGCAGAGGTGGGGAAATCAGGCCTCTACACCCACCCCTCAGGGCCTGGTCCACCCAGAGTAACTGAGGCTGCCTGCCAGGACAACTCTGCCTGCTCTGCCAGCGGGAGTTTCAACCCAAGGCGGTAGGGTGGGGTGATTTTTGTCCTAGGCTCTTCTGTGCCCTTGTCCCTTGGCAGCCCAGGGCGTGTCCCTGGCCTTCGAGTGTGGAAGCCCCGACCAGGAACTGCAAATCCTCACTGCCTGATATCTGTTGGAGTTCTTACCTGGAGCAGGGTTTGGGCCCAAGCCTTATGATTTTGCTCTGCTCCAGCCCTCAGGCTCCTGACTTGCCAGGGCCTGTGCCCACCGACCCTGGCTCATGTCTTCAGACTGCACTTGCTCATTCCCTCTGGTCCTGCCTGACTTTCAGGGACTCCCTGCCTGATGTCATAAGCCACATAAGCCTGTGGTGTCCGAGGGGGCCCATACCCGTGGGCCTCCCTGACCCACAGCTGCCCAGGGCCTGGTGTTAACTCCGGGATGGGTTGTTGTTGCTTTTGCTGCCATCAGGTTCCACCAGGTCGGTTCTGTCTGGTTGCCACCCTGAAAGCAGCAGGCTGAAGACACAGCCCAGCCCAGGCCACCATGCTCACAGGCGGTTTTACGCTGGAGTCTGTAGTTTCAACCACTGGGCCAATCCGTCTCATCAACGTCCTTCCTCTTCTTTTCTGCTCTCCCTCTACTTCACCAAGCACGATGTCCCCCTCCAAGGACCGGTCTCTCCTGACAGCATGTCCCAAGTACTCAGCCTCTCCACTCTTGCCTCTGAAGAGCATTCTGGTGGTACCTCTGCCCAGACAGATCGGTTTGTTCTGTTGCCGGTCCACGGCACTGTCAAGATTCTTTGCCAGCTCCAGAGGCACCGATTTTCCTCCAGTCTTGCTCTGACCGCGCGCCCAGCTTTCGTGCGCATGTGAGGTGATGGAAAGTAGTCTGGCTCAGCTCAGGCACAGAGGGTCGGCATGAAACACAGGAGTTCTGCTTCTCTTCTGATTAACGCTCCTATACATGCAGACAAGGGTTTGTTTCGTAAAACTTGCGAGGTGAAAACAAGAATATCATTTAAAACACTGATCGGAGCATAACAAGTGAAGGAAGCATTCTGGTTTGGAATATTTTTTTTCCAAGTTTTAACAAATATAAACTCAGGAAGCATTTCCATAAACTTTTGGCCACTTTCTGATCCAACCAAGGTGTAGTCTAGCACTGACAAACTCACACATCATTCCTCTAGTTCCCGAATACTTCCTCTTCCCCACTACCATGACCCAGTTCTACCTTACACATCTGTCTAGACCAGAGAACACACATGGGTACAGATAAGAGCTCTCAACACAGGAATTCAGGACAGATAACCCCCTCAGGAACAGTAGTGGGAGTAGCGATATCATGAGGCCAAGAAGGGGGGAGGGGAAGAAAGGGGGAACCCATCACAAGGTTGGAAATATAGTCCGCCCCCCCCCCCAACGAAGAAGAAAAATAATGGAAATGTGGGTGAAGGGAGACAATGGACAGTGTAAGGTATGAGATGATAAAAATATATAATTAATCAAGGATTCACAAGGGAGGGAAGGGGAAAAAAAAGGAGCTGATACCAAGGTCTCTATAGAAAATAAATGTCTAGAAAATGATGGTGACAACATGTGTACAAATATGCTTGATAAAATTGATGTGTGGATTGTTATGAGAGCTGTAAGAGCCTTCAATAGAATGATTTTTTAAAAATTGGCCATGTTATCCCATGGGTTGCACCATGTCCATGTTCCGTCCATTCTAAACCATACTGTTTTCCTCAGTGTGTGATCTCTGGCCTCTCTGTCTTTGTGTCATGCTGCTTTCCAGTTCCTGAGACGTGAAAGAAATTTAAAAGCTTGTTTAATAAATGCTTTACCTTAGGAAAGGCCCTTTCACTGGATTTCACAACCCTCACCCCCACCCTTTCCCTACTAGACAGTAAAGTCTTTGAGAGAAAAGTTTTCATTTCGAATGCTACCAGGGTGCCTTGTTGTTGTTATTGCTGCCAAGCCACTCCCAGTCAGTAGTCACACCACTCGAGTGCTTTGAGGACTTCCTTCCTCCAGGCCAGCCTTCCGAGGGGTCCCTGTGTGGGTTCACACTGCCAACTCTTCAGTCATTGCTTAACTGTGCTCACTGTCCAGGGACCTGAACAGAGCGAGTGTCTTCAAAACCCAACCCAACTCACTGCCATCAAGTCACTTCTAAATCATCGTGACCCTAACAAAATGCACCCTGTGGGCTTCTGGGCCACTTTTTCTCCCTTGGAGCTGTTGGTGGTTTTAAACTGCTGACCTTGCGGTTACTGGCCCAATGGATAACCCAGGATGTTATGACAGCTCCAGCAGAGGGCTTATGCTACAGCATTTAGAACGAGTTGAAATTAATGGATAAATGATTTTCCATACTGGCTATCACTTTTACCTTTTAACTTAACTTTTAAGTAGCTATTTGGGGGAGAGACTTGATCATTTATCTACCCTACTAGAGAAAATGGTCTTCAGGCTGAGCCCCGGTGGCATAAGTGGTTGAGTGCAGGGACTGTGGCCCGCGGGCCTGGCGGTTCAAATCCAGCGGCGGCTCCCAGGAGCAGCACTGGGTAGTGCCCTTAAAATGTCTATAACAAATACATTTATTCTTTAACAAATAAGTAGTTTGGAAGGCTTCTGTTTTTGTGGTTAGAGGTCATTGAATTTGCACCGACTCTCAGTGACCCAATGTACAACAGAACGAAATGAAAGATGGGGCTTTCTGCTTCCATCAAGATGGACAGCCTCAGAAACCCTGTTAGCCTGGGTAGACCAAAGAAACAAATTCATAAACACTCATATGTGCATAAGAAAGAGTTTTATATACAAGAGCAACTGTAAGACATTAAGAAAATATCTCAACCCAATCCAGTCCAAGGTCATAAGTCTGATATTAACCCATATGTTCTATACCAGTCTATAAAGTCTTCTTCACACTCACGAAACATATGCAGTGATGCCAAATGCAAGATGATCGTAAGCCAGTTGGATAGCATGCCTTTGGATCCAGTGGCATTGTAAACATCTCAGCACTGGCTGGGGTCTCCAAGTGCCTCCTCGGGCTTCAGAGTTCTGGTTCCATGAGGTCCATGTGGCTTCTCCTCCGGGAAGTCTCACAGGCAGTCAGCCTTGTGTCTTGTTAGTGTCGCATCTCCAAGAGAGTGTTGTCAGTAGAAAGTCTCCGAGGAAGTGAACTGAGAGAGAGTATGTCTCCACTTCCAAAAAGGAATTATCACATTTCCCAGATTTCTCAGAAGAAGGCTGTGCCCACACAGAGGTCTCATTGACTATCTCCAAGTTGACAAGATAGACTCCACCCCTACACTCTTAATCCTCAAATTGACACCAGATTAGGTGACTTCCACAGGTAGTCAGTTCTAGCCTGTCATACAGGGTGACTATGAGTCAGAAACAAGTTGATGGCACTACGTTTGATTGTGAGTTTTGGCTATAGCTTAAAGCTTCCTCTTTAAAACAACAACAACACCAACAACAAAACCAAGAGCTGAGCCCCGGTGGCGTAGGGGTTGTGCACGGGACTGTGGCCCACTGGGTTAGAGGTTCAAATCCAGCAGCAAGACTGGACCTCCTACTCCCACCACCAGAGGGCACTGATGGCCCCCCCAAAATAAAGCAAAACAAAAAGCTTCTGGAGAGAGGCGCTTGTTTCCTTCAGCATCTGCGGGCCTGGAATTCCTTAGAGATTGCTGTTTGTGTCAATCTTTCCTTCGGATCTAAGAGCTTCACAGGATGGGAAATGTAATCAATTAATGTGGCCATAATTCCTTATGTGCTGTATTATAATTCTGGATTCTCTGCCTTTGATCCCATTTTGGAGGGAATTCTCTGCAGGAGAAAGACAGGACATTTCACGTCTGTAAACAGTTAGAGTCTCAGAAACTCACAGGGGCAGTTCTGCCCTGTCTTCTGGGGTCACTCTGAGTTGGTATCGACTCAATGGCAGTGAGTTGGGGGGTTTGCATTTGTGTTTGTTACCCCCCCCCCAATAGAGGATTGAGGTTGAGGTGAGGTTCAGCCTTCACTTCATTAGAGGGTTTGAACCAACTCACACCCTTTTTTTGGAGGGGCCATTTTCCAGACTCCTTTATTAGAGGGTGTGAATCCATCCTTCATTTTCCTTGGAGGTAGGGTTGGTTCAAAGAGAACCCACACCTCCACCATTCCTCAGTGGAGCAGAGCCCTCTAGCAAACAATCCCAGCACTGTGTGGAAGAGTACATCAAAGATGTGTCTTGGAAGTGGCCAAGGCCGCTGAAGGCAGATGCACTGGAGACGGGTGCAGAGACTCAGAGGAACAGCGCTGAGAAAAGACACCCTCTCCTCATCTGGCCTGAGACTAGGAGACTGTGAGAGAGTCACAGGGGGCCTGACGTCCTGATACAAACCAAAGAGCCACATGGCTGAGAGGCTGCGGGCAGGAGAGCAACTTAGCTGCTGCCCGAGGCAAAATGTTGCTGTGGACCAACAGCTCTCTCCAACTGTTGACTGATCCTGGTGGGTGGGAGCCGATTAGCTTCTCTACTAAAGCCCTTCAGTAGTGAGCATTGTCTGTGAATTCCATGCGGCCATTGCAACAGATTGTTGAACCCCAGAGAGAAGTAGAATGGCATGGGAGGAGTGGTTGATGTCAGGGTCATGTCCAGAAGGATGAAGGGTGAACGTGCGTCTGACCCCTGGTTCACGGCAATTGGGAAGCCTGAGATGGTCAGTCATGGCCAGTCACCTTCCATGGCATTGACCATCCCCTGGTCACACAGGCCAGTCCGGCCTCTTCTGTCTTGGTAATGCATGTGAATCTTGGGGATGCTTTGGCATCATAGCAGATGATCTTGGAAGATTGTAAATAGGAAAAGACTTGGCTGGTCAGGATAAAGAAGGGAATTTAACAACAGCATGCAAATCTGAAGTCTGAATTTCTGCTTTCTCCAGCCCCAAAGAATCCTTAGCTGAGAATTAAGTTGAAAGGGTTTCCTAGTTGGTTTTAGAGAGTTCTAATGCTTAATTAACAGTCAGCCCAAAGATGGTCTGAAGAAATACACTCTCGACACAAGACTCAAAAGAATTATAGTCGATAATACTCCCAAATATCTGAGCTCATAATAAAGATGCACAAAGCAATGAGCAAGAATTGATAGAAGAGAAACAAAGCATTAAAAAAAGAAAATTGGGTTTAGAATCAAATAGAATGTCTAGAAACGCCTGGTGGCGTAGTGGTTGTGCGCGGGACTGCGGCCCACTGGGATGGAGGTTCAATTCCGGCTCCCAGAAGCAAAGGCTGGGCTGCCTACTCCCACCACCTGAGGGCAGTGATGCCTAATAAAATTAAAAAAAAACTCATTGGATGGGTTAAGCGGCAGATTGTAGCTGGAAGAGAGAATTAGTTAAACATAAGTAAAAATTGAAGAAAATGCTGGGAATGTCATACAAAAGAGACTAAGAATATGAATGAGGATCAGACACATGAAGAGAAATTTTAATATTTTTCTCATCAGAGTTCTAGAAAGAGAGAATAAGGCTAGATGGGTGGGAAGAGGAGGGAAGTCGAATTCAAAGATTTGAAAAAAAAAATAGCAGCAACAACTAAAAATTACCAAACTCGCTGCCATCAAGTCAATGCCCAAACCGCCCCTGCTTTCTGAGGCTGTGACTGTCTGTAGAGCAGGCGTCTCCACCGTCTCTCCTGGAGGGGCTGGCGGCTCTGACCTGCCGACTCTTTGGATGCCAGCCCAAAGCATGACCACTGCTCTACCAGGGTTCCTGGTGATGCAGGGGAAAAGACTGACGACTTCCCATGGTTTGTGAAAGGGCCAACCTTCGGCTCCATGAACCGCAAGCAGAATAGATAAAAAGAGAATGACAAGACCCTCGGTAGTGAAACTGAAGAAGTGCTAGGACTAAAATGATGAAAAGCAACAAGAGAGAAAGATATATTATCTTGAAAGGAGCAGCCATTAAAGTAACAGCTTGCTCACTCGGGTAAGAAGGGAAGTCAGAAAATGATGGAATTAGATCCTGAAAGTGCTGGAGAAAAGCATGTGTGCAGCATGAAGTACCAAGCAGGTGTGATTGATGCTGACACAATCAAGCGACAACACGGACCCAGCATCAAGGTTTCATGTCCACTAGGAGGATATGAATGCTGATATAAAGCCTACAAGTGGGACTTACCTTTGCCACACGGTAGAATTAGTGCTAGCGATCATATGAAGAATCTGTTTAAAGCAGATTACACAAGTCAAAATGAACTCTTGTCATATACGGCTCTAGCCTCCTGGGAACTTCAAGAGAGAGACCACAGAAAGCATTGAGTGGGCGCTGAGGTGTCTCTTAGGTGGGTAGCGCTGGGTTTATAGCATTAGCAAATAGAGATGGCACCCTCCCACCCGCCTGCAGCCAACACGGTCACAGCAGGAGGATCAGAGACAGCAGTTCAGGGCTGAAGAACTTATCTTGAAATTTATAGCCAGGGAATCTAGAAGGAACTGGTGATATTTACACAATCTCTTGTCAATTTGAGAGTCTTAAGAAAGAAGGGGTGGAATTTAGCCTGTTAGTCAGGTCGCAGTTTGATGACCTCATTTGAAGGTGCTAAGGAGATAAAATAGCTCACTGGAGATAGAACACACGCCCACTTCCTGGAAGACATTGCTGTTGAGAAGACAAATGGAGAGAGGCTGATGGAGTCAGCCACAGAGAGACCCCTGCCAGAGCTGAGATGCTTTTACACCACTGGATCCACAAGACTTCCCATCCAATGACCTGTGATCCTCCTGCATTTGGCATTTTTGCATGGCTGCATGAGTTTAAAGAGGAAGTTATTGACTAGTATTGAACATATAGCATAATATTGGACTTATGAAGTTTATCTGGGCTGGGCTGGAATGTTTTCTTAATATTCAGTTGCTCTTGTTTGCACATATTGCTCTTTCTTGTACACATATGAGTGTCTATGAACTTGTTTCTCTAGTCTACTCTTACTAGCACAGAACCTTTTGAAAATTTAACCTGTGCACATACTTTTGCCTCATGGCTTAGCATTCTTTATATTTTGAATTCTATTTCTCACTAGTGGGTACGTGTGGAGGCACTGGCAGGCACCACTATTATCTTTGTCATGCAAATGCTATTTCCGCCGAGGTTGAGGAATACATTTGTTGAGGTTAGGGAAGGTTCAGGTGGCATAGTGGTTACATGTTTGTCTGCTAAGTGCAAGGTGATGAGTTCAAAACCACACGTGTTTCTACTCGTGAGGAGAGTCAGTCTTGGAAACTCACAGGGGCAGTTCTACCTGTCCTATAGGCTCATTGTGAGTTGGCATCAACACCTTGGCTGTGAGTTGGGTTTGGGAGAGAAAGGAACTGTCTTCCCAGTGCCTCTCTCTCTCTCTTTTTATGAGTTCATCCATTCTTAACTGAGAATTCAGAGTGGGACAGGTGGTGTGGTATTTACCTTTAAAGTCATTCTTATGATATACGTTATAACAAGTAGCAAGTACACCAGAAAGGTCTGTCCTCTTTCCTGCTACCAGTGGCTAAGGGCCACAGTACGAGCTATGATTGTGGATTCAAAGCATTGTGTTTCAGGGCTAAAGCTGGGTGTGAGATGTGTCCGTAGGGAAAGATAAGGGAGTTAGGCAAGGCATTCAAAGGCAGGGACTAAAATGCCTGGAAGCAGGGATTCCCTGTTTTCCCCATGGTCGAGAAGTGAATATATTTAGCCTCTCTCCTAATGCAGGGAAGAAAAAGGAACCCAGGCTGGTGCCCCTTATAATTGTACCGGCTAACATGATTCGTGACTTAGGTTTAAGGACATTATACTGAGTGAAACTAACCAATCCCCAAAGGACAGGCATTATAGGACACCACTGATAGAAGGGTAAACCATGCTAAAACCAAGAAAGCAGGCTTTGGAGATTGCCAAGGATCTGGGAAGGCAGGGAAGAGGGTAATGGGGGGAGGAAAGGGGAGGGAAGACAGACCAACGGGATTACTGTTGACGATGTTAATTTGGCTGAAATGGAAGATGGTAGTCCCCAAGAAGGAGAAGTGAAATCAAGGAGTGGGTGATGGGTGATATATTGGGGCCTCTGATTAGTTATTTAAACCAGGGGTCCTCAAACTTTTAAAGCAGGAGGCCAGTTCACTGTCCCTCAGACCATTGGAGGGCTTAACTATAGTTAAAAAAACAAAACAAAAACAACTATGAACAAATTCACCATGGGCCTGGGATGAGTCGGCTGCTACGCAGGACAGCAACCTATTGCAGGGATCTACATATGACCTCCTTTCTGGGGTACAGACAAAGGGGAAGTGGGTGAAGGGACACATCATACAGGGTACAATGACAAAATAATGACAATTTGTAAATTGTTAAGGGTTGATGTGGGAAGAGGTGTGGGGAAGGAGGGGGAAATATGGGGAGCTGGTACTGGGGGCTTAGGTAGGAGGATGTTTCGAGAATGATGAGGGCAACAAATGTGCAAATGTGGTCTGCATACGATTGACTTATGTTTTGATTGTGATAGGAGTTGTATGAGCCCCCAATAAAATTATTTATACATACATACACCCGGCAGGCCAGATAAATGTCCTTGGTGGGCCACATGTGGCCCACGGGCTGTAGTTTGAAGACCCCTGGTTTAAATCATTAAATAAAAAATTGATGATCTTAAATATAAACCTCCACCTAATTTACAATTAAACAATTGGTGTTAAAGGGGAGAGGCCAGCATGCCACACCCACAAGGAGACAGGTGAGCAGGAAGGAAGAGAGAGCTGGCCCAGTTCCCACACTGGCCCATGATGTTCAGCGCACTATGCCCCTGCAGGGACCTAATGGGTCACAGAGGGGTCTGGGCAAACAACAACAGGACTTGTCACACTACCTCCCTACTGAAGTAGACAGTGACAGAGGACATTTCAGGGGTCACGTGGTGGGGAAGTAATGCAGTCTGACCCCCTAAAATAGACTGAATCAAGAAGGGAGCACTGCTGGGTGGACAATCAGGAGGAGAGAATGAAAAGTCTGATGGTTCCTGAGGACACGGGGGAAGTGGGGGAAGAGGGAGGCATGGACAGACTCAGGTGCGGGGGATGGGAAGGGGGGGACAACAAGTGGTCTGGAATTGGTGGCAAGGAGGGTGCGGAAGGCCTTGTAAGGCTTAAGCAAGGGTAATGTAACTGAGAGGAAGTACTGAAACTCAAATGAAGGCTGAGCATGATGGTGGGACAGGAGGAAGGTAGAAGGAAATAGAGGAAAGAACTAGAAGGCAAAGGGCACTTGCAGAACTCTAAACACAAACATGCACATATGTGAATATAATTATTTATGATAATGAGGAAATAAATCTAAGTACATATATTTATAGGTTCTGTACTAAAGTAGCAGATGGATCTTTGGCCCCCACCCAGGTGCTCCCTCAATACAAGAACACTTTGTTCTATGAATCTGGTATTCCATGATGCTCACTGGCCCAACACGATCACTGAAGTCAAATGGGTGCATAAACAAATGTGGTGAAGAAAGCTGATGGTGCCTGGCTATCAGGGGATGTAGCTTCTGGGGTCTTAAAAGCCTGAAGATAAACAAAAGGCCATCTAACTGAGATGTGGCCATGCACACATGGAAGAAGCACACCAGCCAATGAGGCCATGAAGTGCCGAAAGGATTAGGATTCAGGAGTCAAACAGAAAAAAAAAACATATCACTGTGTGCTCCCCTTCCCCAGGTGATCACTGAGGACATGTGGGGGCATGAGCAAGAGTGGTGAAGAAAATGGATGCTGCCTCACTATCAAAAGATATAGCTTCTGGGGTCTTAAAGCTTGAGGATAAGCAAGCGACCATCTAGCGCAGAAGCAAGAAAGTCCACCACAGAAGAAACCCACCAGCCTGTGTGGCCATGAGTTGTTGAAAGAGTCAGGTATCAGGCATCAAAGAACAAAAATCATATCAATGTGTGCTCATCCTCCTGAGATGATTGCTGAGACAAATGGGTGCAGAGGCAAACAGAGTAGAGGAAGCTGATGGTTCCCAATGACCAAATGATAAAGTGTCTTGGATCTTAAAGGCTTGAAGGTAAACGAGCGGCCATTTAGCACAGAGGCAGCAAAGCCCACATGGAAGAAGCACACCAGCCTGTGTGATCACGAGGGGTCAAAGGGAGCAGATATCAAGCATCAAAAAACAAGAATCACATCATTATGAATAAGGGGGAATGCAGGGTGGGGACCCAGGGTCCATTCGTGGGCAATTGGATACCCCCTTACAGAAGAGTCTTGGGAAGAAGATAGGCCATTCGAGGTGCAGTGAAATAGCAATGAGACTTGCAGCTTTCCTGTAGTTCTTAAAGGCTTTCTCCCCCCATTTATCATGATCCCAGTTCTATCTTACAAATCCAGCTGGATTGGAAGAGGTACACTAATACAGATGGGAACC
>PVJH01007552.1:43887-92289 GCA_004026705.1 Nesogale talazaci | reverse complement strand
GTCCCCACAGGAGGTCCTCTGCTCGACTCCCAGGTGTTCAGGATCAGAGGAGCTGAACTTTCTAGGTTCAGATGCTGAGTTTGGGGGTTCTAGACCCAAGGGTGCTGGTGTTAAGCCACCGCAGATTAAATGATACCAATGGACAATTAGGAGAGAAGCGGAAAGGAGTTTTCTGTTGACTAACCACTGGTATAATTTGCACGAGGGTGTGAAATAGACAGTCTATTTATAATAGATATAATCTCAGCACATTATTGACAAAAGAGCAGAGAAGATGCAATTCCATCTTGAAATCATGCTTGAATTGGATGAGCAGGCTGGCTGCAGACACAAGAGTTCAATTAAAAAAAAATCTTGAAATCATTTGCGAGACCCAATCCTCCGCGTGCTATATAAAACTTGCAACAAGGAGTCTGACCTATTTTATTCATATTGGCAAATTATGGGTTTCCCATCCTCCATGTCAGGGACGTTTACATATTTACACAGACACACGGATGTCACTTCGCAGAGCTGAGAGTGAAACATTGCAGACAATGGGGTGGGGGTGGGGCGTGAGGGAGAGACAGGCGCATGCGCTCCTGCAGTGCTGTCTCACCTGAAAGGTGCCGCCTGGAGGCTGCAGGTTTGGTACAGGACCAAGATGCCAAGAGCCAGGAAAGGGGAGAACATCTGGACACCCATGACTCCTCCCTGCAAAGGAACCATGAGGTCACCGCCTGAAACACTTCAAAGTGCTCTGAGCTCAGAACACTGGGATTAGGTCTTGCTCCCTAGCCCCTTCTGTCTGAACCCCCAGACTTCCTGGTTTCTGCAGGTCCCTTGTTTCCTCAGTAGCCAGGTGACGTGCAGGGGCACCCAGAGAGCCCGAGGCAGGTTATGGTAGACCCGCGTTGTCCTCGCAGAGCAGCTGGGTGAGAACGTCTGCTCTAATGTTCTTCTCCCAGAGGGCTCCATCCCCACTTTGGGCCCCGCAGGAGGGAAAAATGAAAACATTTCTGCCCTAGATATCTATCTGTTCACATTCCCAGAAGGCGCACGTCCCCGCCCCCCAATCGAAATACCGACCTGAACTTCTGCAATTGAATCTATTTCAACACATAGCCATTCTATAGCAGGTTTTCAAGGCTCAAAAGAAAAATCTCATCCAGCTCCCGGAAATTCATCCTTCTCCCATGGAGTGAGTGGCCACTGGGTTTGAACTGCCTACCTTTCAGTTCAGGCCAGGCTCCCATGGACACCTATCTGCTAGGTGTTGCGGGAGTCCAGAGGGGTCCACCCATACCCAGAGTGGGGCTTTGGCAGCAGAGCCTGGAGTCGGGTGGGCGGGGGCTTGAGGACAAGACAGGAGGAGAGGTCTCTGCCGAAGTCCAGAGCTCAGCTCAGTAGCTCCCACCTCTGGCAACCCTCAGGTAAGAATAAGCTCCTGACCTTGGTGCTAGCCACTGCTGGTGGGTGGGGTGGGGTGGAGGTGTTGTCTTCCTTGCGCTCATCTGCACGCCACACCTCTTAGACCAGGTTCGGAACCAGTACCCCAGAGACTCCAGGCACCAGTCCCGATCTCTAAGCCCACCATCTAGAAAGATGCCCCCCACTCCGCTCAGCGCGCGGTGCACAGTCCAGATTTGGCTGGGGCTCCTCTGCCTTGGGGAGGGGAAGAAATTGGTGGTGGTGGAGTCCGGGGGGGGGGGGGGGGGGGGGGGAGGGGGGCGGAGAGCTGGAGTCCAGAGTCAGTGTGTCCAGGGCTGGGACTGGAGCCTAGGAGGGAGCGAGGGAGCAACAGAGACCCAGGGGAACCGTTTGGCAAGATGAACCGGGAGCTACACTAAGGTTCAAAGAAGGAAGGAAGAGAGAGAGGAGACACACCTGGGCGGGAGTCGGGAGGCTCACCTGGCAGTGGGTGGCTTGGAGCAGAGCGGTGACCTTCCTGTAAGAGCTTCTGTGTGCTGAGCAGCGGCGACAACCGAGCTCGATAGTGAGTGAGGCTTCCAGCTCTAGAGGCTGCTTTTATTCTTACCGCCCTGTGCGTGCGCGCGCGTGTGCGTGCGTGCGTGCGTGTGTGTGTGTGTGTGTGTGAGTGTGGAGGGGCGGGAGAGTGTTCCCCGAGCTCTGGGTTGCCAATAGACGCCAGCGTCCCACGTCTCAGTCTCAGATTGCAACCCCCTTCTTCCCCTTCCCACCCTCAGGGCTCCCAGCGCCCAGGGCACCCAGCAGACACAGCCTCACTCAGGTCATTGATAGAACTGGGGTGAGGTTGCGGGGCACAGACCAAGGTGAGACATATCTCTGAAAACTGAGTGTGAATTTGAGAGAATATGCCCTACTCAGTACCGCCCCGTGTGTATCATGCGTCCTGCTTCCTCCTGGGCTGTGGGGTCTGCTTCTCCTCAGTCTGACCCCAGCCTTCAGTCCTGTTGACACTAGGATGGTCCCCTTCAAGATGAGGGGGGTTCTATCACCCACAGAGGACCCACGTCCTGGGCAGGAGATGGGAGGGGGGAGCCCGAGGGAACTCAGGCAAACCTGAGTTTTGGCGTTTGGGATCCCAGGGGAGTCGTCCTCCTAGGCTCCAGATCGGAGGAGTCCTTGACGTGGGAGACCACCCTCCGCTCTGGGGAGAGATTGTCCTCTAGTTTAGGGATGGAATCCAGCCCATCAGGTGGCTTTTTGAAGATGGAAAACGGCATTTTCCACCCACCCACCCACCTCTCCACCTCTCTGAGCCCCAGGGTCTGGGAAGGGGGCTCTGCTTACTGCCCCCCTTCCCTCAAACCCCCTCCCCACTCCCAGCCAGCGGGAGAAGGTGGACCCTGGTGGGCTGACTCCTTGTTCCCTCTAGCCATCCATCACCCCTCTACACCCTCCGGGTTGAGGCCTTTGCACAGCTGCCGCCCCGATTCCGGTGCCTGTTTGTCCAGGTGCCTGAGTGGCTCTCGAGAGATTCTGCTCCAGCAGCCACCTGCCGCCCTTGGGTCCGGGATGAGAGGGGGGTTGGCACGGTCCCGGAAAGAGGGCTGCAGAGGTCCAAACAGCCCCACCCATCTGCAGACCTGATGATGTACCCACTCTCGTGAATAAACACTCTCCTATAGTCACATTTGATGACTCATGTTCCGGAAGCCTCTCACAGGGTCGAACAGCTGGCTCTTGGGATCGCCTGTTCAGAGCAGCCAGCTGTGGGGCCAAGGCACTGTGGTCCTGGCAGTGGGGGGCGGTGGGGTGGGGCAGGAGAGAAGCCTCCGGCTGTTCTGATTCACAGCCGCTTGGCGGCTCCAGAGAACAAAGGAAGGTGAAAGGTTGTAGTTGTGGTTCCAGGCCACCCACTGGAGTCCCCCGCACCCATAGTGAGCCTGTGTACAACAGAACAAAATTTAGGCTTGAGTCCATGGCTGTAATCAGTCCCTGGGTAGATAGCTACTGACATTCCCAGAAGGTGCCAGTCCGCCCCCTCCAAACCGAAATACCAACCCAATTCTCTGGCATTGGGTCTATTTCAACACATAGCGACTGTATAAATCAGGTTATCAAGACTAAAAAGAAAACTCTAGTCCAAATCCAGTAAACTTTTTCTCCCATGGAGTGGCTGCTTCCCTTTCAGTTAGCATTTCAACACCTAACCCACAGGGTCGCCCAGGCTCCCCAAGATCACCTGTCTCCTAGATGTCTGGGGAGCCTTGGTGGTAAAGTGCTAAAGCATTGGACTGCGATCTGCATGGTCACCAGTTCAAAACCACTATCCTCTCCGCGGAAGAATGGGTCCTCTTATTTAATGGCCATGAGTCAGAGTCAAGGGGATGGCGATGGGTTTGAAAGATGTGTATACATACATTATGTATCTCGTTCTCTTCAGTAGATTCTATCTTCCCTTCACAGGCAAGGAGACAGAAAAAGAATGTAGCTGAGAGAAACTACTGAAATTCCAGAACACAACTTCTCTGGCTGCCACATGCAGTGGTCCAGCCCCCTGGATCCAGGTACTCACCAATGTAGAGAAGTTTATGGCCACGTCTGCCTGCCTCAAGGCGAATGATTTTAAAATCATTGTAGTAAGACAATGGTTTTCCACCTTCCTCATGCCATAATTCTTTCATACAGTTCCTCATGTTGTGGTGACCTCCAAACATAAAATCATTTTCGTGTCTACTTCATAACTGTAATTTTGTTGCTGCTATGTACCAGGTGACTCCTGTGAAAGGATCATTTGCTCCAAAGAGGTCACGACCCCACAGGTTGAGAACCGCTGTAAGAGATCCAATGACCAAGTTGAAATCATTTACAATTCCTAGACCAACTTTGGGAGACGGACAGTTTTGTAGCAGGAAAATAGATGCTGGTGTTGACACATAAGATAAGTAAATTGCTAAAAAACAAAAAACAAAGAAGATAAGTAAATTGCTAAAGAATGAAACCCAAGCCTGATTCATGGCAGTATTCATAAAACAAAAATAGAATACACTTCAATGATGTAACACACAGAAATTCAAATGACTTCCTATATTTCACATTATGTATTGCTTATCTGAAACTGTGGTTGAATTTATAGAGTGCTTTGTTTTGCAAGTGGATGCAATGAGGGCTAATGGAAAGGGTTGTGGGAAATAAGATGGGGGGGGGGGCGGCGTTAATCTCTGCTCAGTGCTTACAACCCTGACTGAAATACCGGAAAGGTGTTTTCTTGTGTTGTATTGACCACTTAAGAGCATTTGACAGTATGGATATTAACAAATTATGAAATACATTGTGATGAATGAGAATCCCAGAGCACTTAATTATGCTCATCTAGAACCTGTACCTAAACCAAGAGGCATTGGTTCCAACAGAACAAGGAGATATAGCATGGTTGGAAATCAAGGAAGTTGTATATCAGGGTTGAATCTTTCTACCATATTTACTCAATTCAAGAAGCAGGGCTCTATGAAAAAGAACTTAACATGAGGGTTTAAAGAAGGAGTGTTAACAACCTGTGATAAGCAGATGACACAACCTTGCTTGCTGAAACTGAGGAGAACTTGAAGCACTGGCTGGTGAAGATCAAGCCCTACAGTCTTCGCTACAGATGGTAACTCAATGTAAAGAAAGCAAACAGCTTCACCATTGGACCAATAGACGGCATCATCATAATCCAAGAAAAGTTGGAAGCTGTCACAGATTTCACTGCGCTTGGATGCACAGCCAGTGTTCATGGAAACAGCAGTTAAGAAAGCAAGCAATGTGTTGCATTGGGCACATGCACTGTATGAGACCTCTTTACAGTGTTCAAGAGCAAAGATGGCACTGTGTGCCTGGCCTAAGTCATAGGATTCAGTCATTGCATACGTATGAAGAAACTGTAGTTGACCTTCTGTAAGAATATAGAAGACTGAAGAAGAATTACTGTCTTTGATTTATGGTGTTGGTATAGAATATTAACTAGACTGTGGATTTCCAGAAGCACGAATCTGTATCAGAAGAAATACAGCTAGAGCGTACCTTAGAAAAGAGGATCCTCGGGCTGAGCCCCGCTGGCGTAGTGGTTGTGCGCGGGACTGCAGCACACTGGGACAGAGGTTCAATTCCAGCAGTGGGGCTGGGACTCCTACTCCCACCACCGGAGAGCAGTGATGCACCCCCCCCCAAAAAAAAAAAGAAAGAAAAGAGGATCCTCCCACATTTGGACATCAGGAGGGACCAGTCCTTCGATAAGGACATCATGCCTGGGAGAGGATTAACCTCCATAAGGGAGCATCTTCAGTGGGGCGAGTTGATACTCTCTCTCTAAGAGTGGCCTCCAATATAGGCACCATCGTGAGCACCAAGGAGCACCATCGTGAGCTGTTCCTTCTGTTGTCGGGTCCAACTTCAGAGTACCTAGCAACAACAGCAACTTTGAAGAAATCATTTGGACTTTTATTCTACATTTGTGAAATGAGCCTGTTAGAGCGAGAGATTTCTAATTCCTTTCTAATTCAGAGCCTCTTTACACTTCCTTTTACTAACAACAACTTACGAGTTGCTTCCTTTCTGTGCCCTGGTAAGGCCCCCCCCCCTCCCTTTTTAAAAGTATATCTGAAAGGATAAGGTAAATTGAAAGAGGAAGGATATATTATTCTACGGAGTGACATGATCGGAAACTATAGTGTTCTCTCTCTCTCTCTCTCTCTCTCTCTCTCTCTCTCACACACACACACACACACACACACACATGCACACACAGATTTTCAAAATAGATACCTGGAATGAGAAACCATATTAAAGGCAGACAGGAGGAATGCAATAGATGGCTGTGTGATTTTCTTGGTCCCTTGTTCTTCAAAAGGATGGTCTCCCTCCATCTCTGCCATGCCTCCCTCTCAAAGCAGAGCTGATTACTGCCCAGAGACTGCTCTTGCCAACCCCAAAGACCCCTTCTGTGCTGCAGGTACCAGGAGATGTTACGTCCAAGGTCCACAGGTTATTTTTAGGGTGGCTTCAGCTGCCAGGGCAATTGCTGAGTGTGGTGGCTGAGGAGCAGACTGCCCCCTCTGAGAGGTGGACATACACAGTGAGTGACGTCAAGGAATTACTCAGGTTGGCTTCCTCTGAGATGATTAAAACTCTTCCTTGGCCCAGAGTCCTAGGATCCTAAATGACTCACACACCCCCTCCCACTCAAGCTGAGAGCATTAGTCTGTGGAGCAAAGGAGTTGGAAGAAGAAAACTTACCATTGGACCAGAAAGCTCAGTAAGGATCATTCTTTCATGGGCACTGTTGAACAGTAAGTGACAGGTAGGGGAATTTCCCATGTAACTTAAAATTGGCAATTGATAAGTCTTTACTTCTCAAAATTAAACCAGTCCCAAGACCACAGCATAATGAATCTTACATCCCCAACCCTCTCAGATCCAGCTCTGGCCATGTTGTGGTCTCCATAGAATAATGAAATGTATATCAAATATCTCGCATATTGCCTGGCATGGAACTGGCTTTCAAGAGCGGTGACTATTATTTTTATTATAGCAACATCTTACCCTTTCTGGGGCCAAATTATATCAATTTATATAAAATGCCTTGGACACTTTTCTTACCTTCTTAAAAAGAATAAAACTATATGACATATCATTTGTTGATGATTCATTATGACCATCTTAAGAATATCAACTAATATAGTGCTGTTCTCAGCAACTGTAAGATGTGTAGCACTAATAGCCCTAAACAAGGTTATACCAGGATACCTTTCCTTCTTGAGATGTAGCTCCTATATTTTATAGATATTCTATATCCTTTCTTCCCATTAGGCTGTCAAGTATCACTTCTTGCTCATGTCAAGGAGCTATCTTTAGCAACAACTTGCTCACTTCCATGTTCACTTGGTTCCCAGGAGGGAAAGACTCAACAAAACAACAACCACCCAAGCCTGAGCTTATTAGAATGTGAGATATAGTCAAGTAAGATGGCCCTTTAGCCATATCCTTTATAATCTCATAACGTTAGCCTCTATGCCTGTGGTTATAATCCCATTTTGCAGGGAGTTCCTTGTTACAGGATTAAAGTGGGATGTATTCTCAGTAAGTCTTCACCTTAGTAGAAAATGTGACCCAAGTCAATGCCCTTTGTTTCCTTGGCTATATAGTCTTCTGGAAGATGAGATCACACCTCCATCAAAACCATTTCTCTGTGTATAAGAGCCAATGCGGCAACAGAGAGAGAACTTCCAGGACCATGGGAAGATGAGCCACCAGTGGAGCCTATGTGAGATCTGTCTGAAATGGCAGAAGCCAAACCCAGAGGCCCCAGAGGCTGCAGCACAGAGATCATGGGGCTGAGCAAAGGAACCAGGCTCAGACCAGAGACTAAGGCAAGGAAACCAGGAGATAGAATACCAGGAGGTGGCAATACCCAGACTATAAGGTAGAGTAGATAGGCTGGACTTTCTGGCTCACAAGGGAATCACATGACTGAGAGGAGGAGGAGAAGGGAGGACAGAGGGAATGAAAGGAGAGAGGAAGAGGGGGGAAGGGAGAAGAAGGGAGAGAAGAGAAGAGAGATCTGGTAACTGTCTGAGGAGAGGCACTGCTATGTACCAAGGACTGTATCCTTACTGTGTACTAATCCTATGACCTGTCAACATCCCTAACATGCACCCTAACAAAAGTCATGAGTACTCTCTGTGAGTTCTGTGTTGCCATTGCAATGAATTTTGCAACCCAGAGGAGAAATAGAGTACCACAGGAAGGATGATTGGTGTCAGACATGCCCCAGCCTTTCTTTTACTTGCTGATGGTAGGTCCCTATCTTTCTGCTTGCTTCTCTCTCCTTTACTTTTATAAAAGATAGTACAGGTCCTGCCCCAGGAAAACTCTGTTTACATCCATCTGGGCTGTGATAGGATTAAAGGTGTTCTATTTATAATCCTCTGACATCTGGTTGACTTAATCATGAGGCATAAAATATGTATTGTCCTTATAAAATATGTGTTGGGGTCCTACCCCTTTTCCTATAAATGTCATCCTATTTGAAAAAGAGGTTTTTCTTGATTATGTTAAATAAGTAGGTTAGCCAAGTTGAACCAGCGGTTGTAGGACTGGCTCTGGCTCTGGTGCAGGACAACCATGGGTGGCACAGTAAAACTGGACTTCGTGCTCATGCAACCTTCCCAAAGTGGATCTCCACACAGGTCTTCTGGTTCCTATTCATTTCTAGCACCAGTAGCAACTGTAGGCATTTAAGCAGAAAGAAACTTTGTACAGGGAGTTAGACACTTAAAAAAAGTTTGATGTTTTGGAAGATGCTACCCTTGTGACAATCGCAAAAGTGAGAACGCGGGTGTCCCCAGGCTTGAACGGGGTTGTCGTCATGGTTGACAGGTGCCATCCAGCTGCTTCTGACTCATGGTGGTCCTACAGAGGTGACCGTGTAGTCAGGGAGATCTCTGATGCTGCTGCCACTTCTTTCCCACACCCACAGGATGCTGAAAGATGGGATGCTGCCACAGAGCCCCATGCCCCCACTGCTGGACTGTGGGTGCCTGCAGGAAACAGAACAGGGCAGGAAGAAAGCACTGGCTCCCTCTTGCCTACCAAGTCTCACACCAAGCATGATTGGACTACATTTGCATTCAGACCAGGAAGTTCTGACACAGCCTACGAGGAAGATGAGTGTGCACTGACACCATTCTCACCATCGTATGGAAGTGCTTTGATAATTCCTAGGCTTTCACTCCTAAGGGGGAAGCCAAAGGAATGCATCTCTAATCATCGACGGTCATCCATCAGTGAGAGGACCTCTCTTCTTTTTGTTATTCATGAAAGACCTCTGCCGATGTCAACCCATAAATGATCCTCCACTAATTTACCTTTGGCCTACTGATGCCTTGCGGTTATGAATGCCCAATGAAGGGCAAGGGCCGCATTACATTTTCCGCTTCTTACTACGCAGGCATGTGCTCTATCTCGTGTAATCTTATAATTAATACTTTCACTTGGGGCTTTCCACCCTAGGCTCTCCTCCCTTCCTTCCATTCAGATGTCCCACGCCACAGGTCACGGCTTGGAGGGCGCAGAGGAGGAAACCTTGTGCTGGTTGCTTCACTCCGTGCTGGGGGAGCCCTGAGGGGAGACCACCCAGAGCCCAGGCAAGGCATCAGCTGTCCAGGGACAGGCAGGGAGCCCACCATAGCTGACCCTGCCCTCTCAGGACGTATTCTGGGGGACTGGTTTCCAAGGACCTAGAAAAAACGCTCAGTGGATCACAGCACCACGGCTCTCAGATGTCTGGAGCCATTCCTAGTCATTGGAATTTGTCGGTGTCCTATTCATTGTTGACATTTATCCTGTCACCCATTGCTCCTGCACCTGGAAGATGGGATCCTAGCCACAAAACAGGAAAACCTTTCATTTCCCATTTCCTCAAATATTCTGCCGGGATAAAAGTCACCCACAAACAGTATTGGTCGTTTTCTGTTGCTCAGTGAGCAAGAAGAGCACCTTCTCTTAACTGAGCACTCAGCCGATGTGATAAATGATTACAAGGAAGACTTTGTGCCCTGGAGAACCCTCCCCCAGTTAATCCCCTAAGGGATGTGGGGGTGGGGACAGCTCATCAGTACTGTCAGTCAGAGGGGCCTCAGCCAGAGAACTCTAATTCCTCAAACCCTCCTCTGCTAATGTAGCTGGGGAAGAATGCCAAAGAGGGAACGCTCTTCTTTAAGCGAGCTTGAGACAGGAGTCACACGATGGTTGGGGTCTTGCTTTGGTTTTGAGTTTGGGGTATATGTAAGGTGACTGGAGGCCCAGTGAGAGGCCTGCTGCAGACAGAAGGGGTCTTGGTTTGAACCCAGCAGAAAGACACAGTACTCTGCTTCAGTGGGAAGCAGCTTCCCCTGCTTTCTGGAGGCACGACCAGTTGGACTTGATTTGGTTTGGAAGTACAGTGGGACAGTGTTCCCCTGCCCTACAGAGTCACTATGCGGTGGAATGGGTGTGGGTTTGAAGTCCCGTTATGAAATGGATATAAATTGTTTTTACAGTGAAAAAACATGATGGGCCAAAATTTAGTCTACGAATTTTCTCCTGAATGATGACTGTGGCTAAGCTAGACTCTCTTGTCATGGAATTCAGACAAGGATGACCTCAGAGAAATGGATTTTCCCCCCTCCAAAGCTTTGTATTGAAACTTCTTTCTTTCTTTTTACAAAACAACTGTATCACCTTCAATGTACTCTCCATTACACTTAATACATTTGTCAAATCTGTGATTATATTCTTGAAAGCATTTTTCAAACTCATCTGTTTGGATGGTTGTAAGTCCCCTCTCTGTTTCCCCCCACCTCTTCTACATTGTCAAATCACTGTCCTTTCATGTCCCTCTGTATTCGTGGAAACAAAAAGAAGTTACACGGAACAAGGTCAGATGGATAAGGTACATTGGACAAGAGAGGCATGCTGTTTTTTACCCAAAACTGGTGCACTGAGATAACTGCATGAGCAGGATCATAGTTATGGTGGCAAGACCAGTCCCCTGGCCTTTTTTTTTTTTTTTTTTGGCACACTGTTATGCAATCTTTTCAGAACCTCTAAATAGAGAGCTTGATTAATAGTCTGACCTGGTGGAACAAACTCCAAATGCACAAGTTGACATTTTCATACATTTGGGAAGTTGACAAATGTCGAAAATGAAGTTTTTCATCAATCAACAGTTCACCTTTTTGAAATAATAATAATAAAAAAAACACTCACATACTTGAGTTTTTCCCATCCTGCTATTCTTGTAAACTGTGCTCAACATTATGAGTTTCTCCGGCATTTTTCTCAAGCAGGAAACAAAATTTTACTCTGATCTCTTAAATCATTCATCACAAAAAATGAGGTCAGAGTGAATCTGCTTTTAAGAAAACATTTACTGTGACCAGAGAGAACCTTTCCAGGTGATGCTTCTGGGTGCACTAACTCAGAACAAGTTGCTTGATGCTCACCTAGTGGGAGGTGAGCAGGGCCAGGAAAACTCTGCTCTGCCCAGTGCAATTCTGTCTTTTTTTTGGGGGGGTGGGGTGGGTGTTATGCCCTTGTATGTGGGTCCTATCTCATTTCCAGCTGTTCTTTTTTCTATCTAAGTTTGGATGTGAATGCTGTCCTCATGAAGACTTTCTACTGTTCTATCCATAAGTACTCATTTAATATTTTACAAAGTTCTGACCAAAATACTGCTCTTATTGTGGAATATCTAGCAGCTGGATGGACAGTGGAGACATATTCACTTGACATTATTGGATCACAAAACCCACAGCTGTTGAATCAACTCTATATAGCGTTTCCAAGAATATAGATCTTTACAGGGATACACAGCTCCATCTTTCTCCATGGAGTAGTGCAGGCAGGTTTGAACTGCTGACCTTGAAGTTCACAGCCCAACACTTAACCCACTACACAACTAGCGTTCCTTGGCATTATTGGTTAGACCTCTGTTATTTAGAACTCTGTAAATAATAGATTAAAGACAAAGGTAAGCAGGCAATTCCTGGTTGATAAATACCAAAATAATTTGGGTAATCTTGGGTTATACCTGATGTGTGGATTGAATTGTGTTTTCAATGAAAGATGTTTGAAGTCCTGACACTTATATTTATGAACATGGCTTTGTTTGGATGTTGGTTCTTTGAAGATATTATCTGGTTAACAGGAGCTCATACTGGAGTAGGTGGGTCATAATTCGAGTTCCAATAGTATGTTTATAAAATGGAAGATACACAGAAGACACAGAAGAACATTTGACACAGAAGGTCCAAGGAGAGACACAAGGCATATTGCTCTCTGAGCCTCCAATGGAATCAGCACGACTTTCATTTGGACTGGCAGTTTTGAGAGCTATGAGACAATACAGCTATATTTCTATTTTTTAAAAATAAAACTTTTAGGGCTGAGCCCCAGTGGCGTAGTGGTTGTGCGCAGTGACTGCGGCCCACTGGGGTGGAGGTTCAATTCCGGCTCCCAGGAGCAAAGGCTGGGCCTCCTACTCCCACCACCTGAGGGCAGTGATGCCTTAAAAAAACAAAAACAAAAACAAAAAAACAAAAATAAAACTTTTATTGGCTTATCTGCCACATATCGCACAATTCAGTTGTTCAATCCTATTAACAAGAGTTGTTCAACCATCTCCATGGTCAATCCAAAGGCGCCAATTTGTCATACTGTGTTACAGCATACTGCTAGGAAACCCGTATCCCTGGTATCTCAGGCATTATTAACATCACTCTTGTTCACCCCCCAAAGATTACTGGACAATACATTCTAGAGTTATCCCGTGATCATCAGTCTAGAGCAGGTGGCCAGTCAGCCTAATCTGTGGAAGTGTCATCATTTGGTTAGCCTAACATACACGAGCAAACCCCACTGCCATTGAGCGGATTCTGAGTCATCGCAACCCCGTGGGACAGAGTGGAACTCTCGCTGGGCTTCCGTGACTGTAAGCATTGACAAAAGCAGACGTGTGCTTTTCTGTAGGGCCTGAGGAGGTCAACCAATGGCGTTTCAATTAGAAGCTGAGCTCCTGAGCCACTAGGTGCTATAAAGGATAAGGAAGCAAGAAGTGCCCTGGAGGTGGAAAGAGGAAACATGGCCACCCTGAAAGACTAGAAAGGACGTGTAAGCAAGACCTCTCATCATTTCTTTATGTAGCGGAATCTCCCCCACACTGGCATTTGAAATGAAGCTATCATATAGGAGGTATGTGTGTGCGTGTGTGTGTGTGTGTGTGTTTAAATGAGAGTGTGTAAATTTTTTAGGTACACGCATATTTGACATCTTTTAGAATGTATGAGGTGAGCCCTGGGGGTGAAGTGGTTACATGTTGGGCTGCAATCCTCTTGGTCATCAGTTCAAAAACTGCCGGCAGCTCGGAGGGAGGCAGTCTTGGATTTCTGCTCCTGTAAACAGTCGCTGTCTCAGAAACCCCCAGGGCTTGCTATGAGTCGGCAATGACTTGGTTGGTGGCAGAGAGAAGCCGCCGCAGAATTGATGAAGCAGCAATTTCTTAGCTGCTGGTAATAAAGGATGAGAAAAGGACCCTTCCTCAGGAGAGCCTAGATTCATTTCACAGTGCAGACACTCTACCCTAATCCTGGAACAATATCCCTAGATAACCCCCAAGAAACTAACTTCCTAAATAATTTTCCATAAGGGACTCACCATGTATTTAGATAAGGCCTTAACCCCTTGATAACCTTATGGCCATATAGGTAAAATGCAAATGTTTCGAGAGTCACCTAGAACTTGCTCACCAATAGAACATTCAGCTTATTGTCATCAAGTTGAGTGCAACTACAGCACAGAGTCGAATTGTCCCTGTGGGTTTCCTAGATAGTAAATCTCTATGGGAGTACACGGCCTCACCTTTCTCCTGTGGAGCAGCTGGTGGTTTTGAACTACTGACGTTGATGTCAGCAGATCATTTTATAATCCTCTTCATGTAGTGTAGTGTAGCGCATTGAGCTGTGTACCACATGGTTGGAAGATTGGGTTTTCTATTCCTGTAAACAGTTATAGTTTCATAAACAGTTGCAGTCCTAGAATACTGCAGGACATGCCTGTGAAGCAGCATTGGCTGGGCGGCCCTGACTTTGGTTTTAGACACCATTGGGGCTTTCAACAGAACATGGGAACGATGGAAATGTGAACATGCTGTCAATACTGTAGCCATTCGGGCTGAGCCCCGGTGGCGTAGTGGTTGTGCGCGGGACTGCGGCCCACTGGGACGGAGGTTCAATTCCGGCTCCCAGGAGCAAAGGCTGGGCCTCCTACTCCCACCACCTGAGGGCAGTGATGCCTAAAAAAAAAAAAAAAATACTGTAGCCATTCGTCTCATGTACTTATGGAGAATTTGATATTGGTAGGCTAGCCAAGAAACTGGCTTAGCAATTTTATTAAATTTAAATAGAAATTCCCACTTGGATAGGAGGAACTGTTTTGGATGAAGCAGATTCTAGGCTTTGGTTGCTGCTCAACCAAAGAGTCAAAAGTTTTAGCTGACTCTCCCCGCCCCACCCCACCCCATCACACACACCACACATACACACACACACGGATCTTTTGGCAGAGTGGGAACAGAGCATATATCTTAAATGAAACTGGATAAAGTCCTCACACATAGAATCAAAATTTAAAATCCCCAAAGCCTCACTGCTATTGCATTGCTTTAGATTCACAGGGATCTATAGGACAGAGTTGAATTGCCTTTGTGGGTTTTCGAGGGGTAAGGTGCAGGGAATGCCAAATCAACTATCTTCATATTAAGTGGGAATTTAAAAATTCAACCACTGCAGGTTTATTGTGCATTTCTGTGTGCTGGGCAAGCAGCAGAGTATGGCACACATGGACCTGTCCCTCAAGAGCCTATTGATAGGTAAGTCATCAGTGCTGGCAGTGATAGCATATGATGCCTCTCTTGCCCTTTACTCTCCTCTTTCCGGACACTGAATCTGTTATATTAGAAGCTTCCGTTTGCTTAAGCCTTAAAGTAAACAGACGCCACTCAATGGCTGTAGAATAAATAGGGGCCTCTCACGTCCTGCTGGGACTGACAGTGCAGGGTGCTTAATTTCCTGTCCATTAGAGGAAAGAGCAGAGAAGCCCCTGCGGATTAAGAAGCATTACTCACTCACTCGTGTGCCTTCACTTACAGGAAGAAGTCAAGGAATTCAGCAAAATGACAAAGATTTAGTCTCTACTCTCCCCCAGCATACTTACTATGAGGGTGGGGGTGGGGATGTAACAATATTCCTGGTGAAATGAGTTGTTCTCCAGAACCAACAAGTATTGGAGTCTTGATTAGGTGGGAATATTTAAATATGCTGATGCCATTAAGTGCCTGCCCATCTGCTCCATGGGTCATAGGGACTCTATGCACAGCCCGTGCCAGCCTGACAATGACTGTTGTTGAGGCCACTTGCAGCCTGTGTGTCAGTCCCTCTCATCAAGGCCTTGCTTTTAATTTTGCTGCCCTTTTCCTTTCCCTGCATGATTTTCTTTTCTGGGGACTGGTCTCTCCTGAGAACATGTCCAAAGTCCATGAGATGAAGTCTGGCCATCTTTACTTCTAAGGACTCTTCTGGCCACAGAGGCAGTGAATTATTTAATCTGCATTTCTCGCCGAAGTCTCCAGCTTCTACCACAAAACCTTTTGCCCGCAGGGTCTGGAAAGAAGGTGGGGGGAATACTGAGAGGAGTTGAACAGGGTTCCCTCAAATGCCATCCTGCAGAGTACCAAATGAACCTTCTTCCACCAAGAGCAGGGGTGTCATGCCTAGCAAGATCCGGGCATGGAATGGTTCTCTGAACCCAAGATCCCTGCACGCACTCGCCCCCCTGGATCCAGGAAACAGCCATCAGAAGAGGTGCAGCCGTAGAACCAGGAGCCAGGGCTTGGCATAGAATGGTGGACTGCCCAGCCCATGGAGTAAGTCCAGCGGAGGGCTTTGGGGCGGGAGGCTGGCTCGTAGAGTGGGGTGTCTCTGGGCATTTCATTCAGGTTTGCTCACCTACGGCACTTGAACAGAGTGATGCTTCTGTGATCATTGATGAGCAGTTCTGAAAGAACTTTTAACATATCCCGATAAGCAACTATATCCTGAACATTTCTTGCTGGCAAAACTACCCAACAATTTCCTTAATAAACCCTTTTATCGTGAATGTTATCTGTGAGTTTTGTGTAGCCATTGCAATGAACATTAGAACTTAAAGGCAAAATAGGAAATACTAATTAAGACAACACACTGGTTATAATTCTTCCAAAACACACTTGTTGGGTTTTTTTTAAGGGTTTTTCTTGGCAATTCATGGTACTTTAAATGTTCTTTGTCATCACCATAATTAAAATGTATTGATTCTCCATAGGTTTTTCTCATTCAATGTCCAACTTTCTTTCACACACATATGAGATGACTGAAAATACCAAGGATCAGATCAAGGGGTACTTTAGTGCTCAGAGTGACATCTTTGACCTTCAATGCTTTAAAGAGATCACATGCAGCAGATTTACCCAATGTAATATGTTTTTGATCTCGTAATTGCTGCTTCTATGAATGTTGCTTATGGATGCAAGCAACATAAAGTCCTTGACCACCTCAATCTTCTCTTCACTTATGAAGATGCTACCTCCGGGGCCACTTGTGAGGATGTTGTTTTTCTTTACATGGAGTTGTTGATGTCTGCCATCCTCGATCGTCAGCAGCAGCTGCTTCAAGTCCTCCTGATTTTCAGCAAAAAAAAAAAAAAAGTTGGTTATCTGCATTTTGAAGGTTAACATGACTCCACCAATTCTGATGCCTTATTCTTCACATAGACCAATGTTTCAGGTTATTTGCTTAACAGAGAGCTTGAATACATATGATGAAAGGATACAACTGTGATGTATACTTTTCCTGATTTTAAACCACTCAGTATTTCCTTGTTTTCTTTGAGCAGCTGCCTCTTGGTTTATGTACAGGTGCTTTATGAGCACAATGTCATATTCTAGAATTTCTACTCTTCTCAATATTATCCATAGCTTATGATGAGTCATATTGGTCAAATATCTTTGCATAATCAATAAAATGCAAGTAGATATTTTTCTGGTATTCTCTGCTTTGAGTCCAGACTCATCAGATGTCAGTAGTAATACCCATTGTTTCATGTCCACTTCTGAATCTGACTTGAATTTCTGGCAGCTTCCTGTCACTGTAATGCTGCCATTTTTTTTTTTTGATGATCTTCAGCAAAGTTTTACTTGCATGTGACGTTGTGTTAAGTTGGGTTGTTGAGAGAAACAAATCAATGAACTGCATCTCTGTACAAGATAGAACTTTATATAGGAAGCAATTTTACATCAAGGAGACACCTCAAGCCGAGTCTAACAGATATTCACAGTTCCAATGTTAGCTGCGGCCCTCTTCAAATCCGCGTAGCTGTCGGCTGATGATACCGAAAGAGGAAGCAGGGTGACCACAGGCTCTGGGGTACAGAGTCATGTGGCTCCAAACAGAGTGGGAGCATGGCTGAGTGCTGACAGCTTTTAGGGACCCACACAGGGCCACTTCTGGAGGCAGGCAGAGTCCCCACAAGGATCAAAGTGAAGGGCAAGAGAGAGAGGAAGTAGCCAGTCTCTCCCTCATAAAAAGGCCTCACTCCCCAGGAGGCTGGTGACCAACATGTTCACCCAGGGTCAAGTTGACATAGAACCTAACCACCTCAGATAGTGATGATATCATTGGACAATTTCCACACTTTGTGGGGTCACCCACAAAGGGGGTACAAATAGGGTTGTCTTCTGGTTGATTGCCTAGATGCCTCACAAAATCTTTGAGTGTTTCTCATCCTTCAACAGGGTGTTGAAGCATTTCAATTGATATTGTTTACATTTATCTTTATATTTGCATATTTAGACATTATTACTGGATGATAGACACTGTCAATATTTCATGGTTAAGTATAGATTTCATTGTATTAATTTAAAGTGTGTATTTTGTTTAAATGGACAATGAGTTACACTATTTGTGATTTGATTTGATCTCTTGTAGGCATACTTTAAAGGCTGCCTGGTGGAACCCTCTGTTACTAATGAAAGGTCAGTGCTTTCACCCACATCAGCTCTGTGGGAGAAAACCTCCTGGTTTTCACATAGATGAAAACAAACAAAAACAAAGAAGCGAATCTAAACCCAGGAAATAGATTCTGACTCATAGTTGCTCCACAGGACACAGTAAACATGCCCCATAGACTTTTCTAAGGTGGGGGTCTTTATGGAAGCAGATTGTCAAGTCTTTCTCCTGTGGAGGGGCTGGTGGGCCCAAACTATCCAGCTTTGGATAACTTACGTGACACCGGGGTCCCTTCTTTAAAGATTTCAAGGTAGGAAGTCGTGCCATTCTACTCTGCCCTCCAGGGCCAGGCTGAGTGAGAACCAGCCCCTGGCACACAGCCACCACAAACATGACTCGAGCAGATGTTCCTGGAGGTTAGCCCCAAGTCTGACTCCTCTGGGGTCTTTCTCTCACTGTCGCGGAGTCAATGCGGATCTCCTGGGACCTGTGGGTTTCTGAGACGGCATCTGTTGATGGGAGTTGAGAGTCCAGTCTTTCTCCCATGGAGCTGGTGGTGGTTTTGAACTGTGGTCCTTGCTAAGGGCAGCCCAATGGATAACCACAACACCATGAGGGCTCCTCCTTGTGTGCTCACCACTGGTGTCTTTTCTTGGTTGCAGCCCCTTGAACGATGCGGGCCCTGTGAACGTTGACTTTCCCGCTCAGTTTATCTTCTCCGTGGGTTGCCCTTGTTGCAGTTTTGTTAGAGTTTATCATTTTCGTGGACAAATTAATAATCAAAGACTCAAAGTTTCCTCTATTCAAATCTATGCCGTTCTTTTTCTGTCTACCTCCTTGCGTGCCAGCATTTCATTCTGCAGATTCTAGTCGTCTGGGCTACCCATGAGCTCGCTAATTTCTGTGTCTCAGCTCAGCGGAAAACGGTCGGCCTTTGTTTGGGCTTCCCCGACTGGGCCCGCAGGCCAGGAAATTGTCTGTAATTTAAAAGCCAGGGTTACTGCAAGGCTCCTCATTTATTTCCCTACTTTGTGCAGTCACAGTCCTTCCCTGACTGCTATTCAGTGGGAACAAACAGTTATCTGATAGGAATTTGCCAGTTTTCTAACTGATGATGGAACTTCAGACTGTAAGAAAAAAAATCTGTGGTATTTGAATCATCTCCTAAAACCTTTCCTTCTTTGCTTTTTTGAACCATTCTTTTCTAGTCGTCTAATCCTAGTTCTATGTTTATCTAGTGATGACCACCGTTTTACCTATTTCAGTACTTAATTTTGAGTCCACTTTTGGTTACCTATTTTCATTCATCTGAAATATTGTTTTGTATTTTCCAGGCTCAAGGAAGATATTTTTCCAGAATCTTTCATGTTTGAAAAATGCTATTTTATAATAATAACTTGTGTGGGTTCAATATTTGTGCACTATTCATATTTTCTCCTGAGAACTTCTAAATATTGCTTTATTGCCTTTTGGCATTGAATGTGAGAGGACTGCTTGCCTTCCAGTTTCACTTGTCAGTGATTAAGTTTCATTTTTTGCTTCCATAGAAGAGTACTATTTTTATCCTTAGAGTTTAATTATAATTCAAGCCTAAAACTGATGTCGATGTATATATTTTATTGTGGTATGTGGCACACTGCTTTGATTTGCCAATTTATCTTTTATTTCAGGGAAATGCTCCTGCATTGTTTCTAAATAATTTTTTAAAAATTTGTGGGACTCATTATTAGTCTGTGAGATCGATCTTTTACCATCTCTATACTCCTAAACACCATTGGCTTACAGCTCAGTGTATTTTCTTCACTCTTAGGTTTCTAAGTTTGTTTCCCATCTGCTATTTCATACTCCACGGTGTCTCTGGGAGCTTGTTTTGCTGAGTTTATGGTGGGTGCCAATGAAGGAATTACCTCAGTGATTCAAACTCTCTAGTCCTTCCCACAGAGAAGGATGAGGCTGGGAGCTGCAGCTGAGACCCACAGTCTTGGAAGCCCCCAAAGGTAGGCTGTTCTCTCATGCCTTACAGAGTGTGTGAGTCCGGGTAGACCAGAGAAACAAATACATAGACTCGCATATGGATATAAGGAAAAGGGTTATATACAAGAGGAATGGGACATTGAGAAAGCATCCCAGCCCAGTCCAGTTCAAAGTCATAAGTCCCATATTAGCCCATATGCCCAATACCAGTCTATAAAGTCTCCTTCTGACTCACGAAGTCACAGGCCAGTGGGTGCAGAGTCCCAGCACCGGTGGGGGTCTTCCCATGGCTCCTTGTTTCCAGGGCTCAGGGTCCATCAGCAGCATCCAGTGGTGGTAGAGGCACCTCAACGTTGGCTGGACTCTCCATGTGGCTCCTCCAGCTTCAGAGGTCTGGTTCCATTAGGGTAAGGCTGTGTGTCTTCTCTTCCGGCTCGTTCAGCTCCTCGGAGGCTGCCATCTTGTCTTCTTCATAGTTTGTCGTCTCTGAGATGAGCTTTCAACAACTGGGGAGATAGCTTCTCATCACCATGAGGGAAATATCGTGAGATTTCCCAGAAGTCTCAGGAGAAAGCAATGCCCACACAGAGGCCTCATTGGCTACTCAATGACTATCTCCAGATTAACAGGCTAGACTCCACCCTACATCTCAATCATGAAATTAACATAAGCACGTGACCGCCACACAGAGTCATGCCGAGTTGGAATTAACTTAATGGCATTGGTTTTAGGTTTTGGAAGTTGTTTCACAAAGCCCAGGACTTGCAGGTATTATTTCTGTCTTTCACTGCAATGCTGTTTCCCAGATGGGATTCTTAGGTTATTCTTTTTTTCTGGGTTGTTTGCCACTCCCACGGACCCCTTCTGGAGAATACATTCTCATAGAGGCCTTTCTGAACGTATCACATGCTCTCTCTCTGTTTAGATTTGTTTTTCTCCCGCTCTGTCAGGTCTGGTTCTTGCTTTCCATTCACTTTTTGTAAAGCCTGTCCATCTCTTGGGTCTTGACTGAAAAGTTAGGGAGGTTGCCTTTCGAAACACACATCTTGTTCGCCAATCTAAATTAGAACTCCTATTACAGAGGCCTTTTCATTTGTGGCATGTATGCCGATGTGTGTAATTTTGATCCCAATTTGAGAAAGAATACTCCTTCCAGTGCTGAATAATTTTTCCCATACCTTACAAGTGCTACAAGCTTTCGCTCCCCACCTCTCCGCTCCCCAGTTAAGAGTGTCAGGCTGTAACTTGTTACCTGGTAAGAAACAGTTATTGTGAAACTGTAACCCAGTGTTTTTCAATCTTCCTAATTCTGCAACACTTTCATACTCTTCCTCATGTGTTGACACCCTCCCCGACCCCAACCATAAAATTACTCCCATTGCTACTTCATCAAAGTCATTTTGCAACTGTTATGAATCAGGTGACACCCACTGAAAGGGATATTGAATCCCCAAAGGGGTCGTGGCCCCCAGGTTGAGAACCACTGCTTTCATAGCCTGTTAAAGAAAAACAAGTGCTTTGTAAACCACTGATGATACAGTTTGTTTGGCGGCATGGTTACAAGTGTAAAGGTCACAGGGAAGATAGTGGTCTGCATGGCTAGTTTGTTTGATGTTTTCTATTTCAGTCTTTTTCTTGGGGGCGGAGCATCACTGCCCTCGGGTGGGAGTAGGAGGCCCAGTCTTGCTCTTGGAGAGCTACTGCTGGATTCGAACTGCCAACCCAGTGGGCTGCAGTCCCACACACAGTCACTACACCACCGGGGCTTAGCCCTCTATTTCAGTTTTTACCAAGTACTCATTGGCTGACTTGATAACCTTCAACGAAGAGAATTCTCCAAGAAAGACGATGGCTGAGAGAGACCATGCAACCCTGCAGACCTCTCCTTGTCCTCTCTGAAACGGGTGTTTATTTGACTGCCTTCTCCTACTCTACTCCAGACTATTGTGTATGTTCTGAAAACTGCTGACTTCGCCTGTGTCAGACTGGACAGCCTCCAGCTTCGCACGCGTCTATGGAGAGCTACATAACTACCTTTGACGGAGAGCTCCCTCTCATTAGCAAACTTAAGCACTTTGGCCCAAAGAGCAGGGGAGGCATTCACATGCTTAAGGAAAAGACATTAAACTATCCTTAAGTGATACAACTAGAGCCAAACAAAATGTATTTAAAAAAATCAATTTGAGATACAAAGTGGCAGGAAAGAGATAACTTGGCTGTCATCTGGATAAAGTGTTTCAAAATAACACCTACTCAATTCAATTCATTAGAAGGACCCAGCATAGCTAAGGGGAATGGATGCATTTTAGAAGCAGATACTTTCCTTTACTTCCTGTAGGGAATTTGTATGGAGACATTAAAGCCTCAGGGATGACACAAGAGTTATTTGAAAAGTTTGGATGCTAATATGACAAAACTATTTCTTTAAAGACGGGGCTAAAATAATTCTTAGGTGAGTAATATGGCCTCCAATGATTTGTTAACACTGACATCTAAAAACCTAATGAAGATGTCATAGAAAATTTCTGTCATAGAAAATTATTTTTGAAACTAGATCACTAAGTGCTCTCTGGCAGTTAATTGAGGAAAAGTTCAAGGAGTTGGGGCGTCACTATAACAAAACTCTTCCATTCGCTTCTCATCTTTTCGTGTGGATAACGTTTCCAATTCCTCCCATCTATGAAAACAGCAAGTGGGAACAGAATTACTGCTGGACATTGTCTCATTTTGGTAATAGCAAAAGTTATCAAAGAATACTGGAACTGATGAAGATACATCCTACCCATCTTCAGAGATGCATTTCCAGTAAAAAATACATTTTTAGACTTCATAATTATTTATCAAAATATTTCAACACATTTAGAATGTTGTAATCAATTCTGGTATGAATCATATTTATAGTGACAAATCAGAAGAACTTTTTATATTTAAAGTTTTATAGATAGGAAATAACAATCTACATATCAATATTAATACCTGTCTTCAGAGATGCATATGCTGCCTCTCTGAATACAGGCGTGACTCCCTTCAATGGCTGTCTCTTTGAAAACAAACCTTCAAGATTTGTTTTCAAACCTCCCATTGTTTCAACCTCCCATATGCTATTCCCTCTGAGAGCCTGGCACCGTCGTGTTTTGTAAGGAGCATTTCAGATACATCTAGTCGTTGCTATTAGATGCTGTTGGAGCCGTTTCAGTCCATGGCGATGCTATGCACAATGAAACGCTGTCTGCTTCTGTGCTGTGCTCACAATTGGTCCCTGCTTGAGCCCCTGATGTCAGCCACTGTCAAACCATCTTGCTGAGACACTCTTTAAGGAAGGTAAAGCCAGTCTGTACGTGGTTGACTACAGCTCCTGGTGAGTCCATGTGTCAAAGTACAATTATGCCTCATCGTCATTAAAGAAGGTAAAATCTTCTGGGCCATTAACAACAACAACAACAACAACAATTCCCATAAGGATTTTAATGTTATTGTTTTCTTAACAAGTAGACTGCTAGGCTTTTCTCCTCAGAGATCGCTGGGTGGACTTGAATTGTCACACTTGGGGTTAGCAATCGAGTGTGGTAAGCATTTGTATCATTAGAGGATGCTCGTGTAGAGTAGGGAAGGGGTATATATATTTGAAAATCACATAACCAAGTTAATGTGGAATTGAAGGACTCCGTCTACATTCTCTAAGCTGGAAAAAGCAGGCAAAAGCGGTACCACATGGTGTTGGGGTTCCACAAAGGACTCCTAACCACAAGGTCAGCAGTTTGGCACCACCAGCTGCTACACAGGAGAAAGACAAGGCTTTCTGCTCCAGCAAAGAGTCAGTCTTGGAAACCCTGGGGGTGGGAGGGCAGTTCTGTCCTGTCCTACAGGGTCACTGTGAGTCGGAATGGACTGGATGGCAGTTATTCCAAGAACACTGCTGGTTGGGCAAGGGTAGTGGTCGTTCTTCTCTAACCTTATTTCCTCATGTAGTGTAGAGCTCACGGCAGCCCCCTTGTCTTAAGGTGGAAACAACCCTCTGGTGCGTTCCTTGGCCCAGAAAATCTTGGCGCAGACATTTCGTTTCTCTTGTTTCATCTTCCACACGCTTGCTTCTACGCCCTAGTCCTTCTGACTGTCAGCATGTCTGATAGAGCAGCAAGATGGCCAATTCAGGGGAGGGGTCTATTTCTAGGATAATCTTACCAAGATAAAACACCGCTATCACCCAGATACGATACCAACTGCTGCCTGGGGAAATTCAGTAGAGACTTCACAGAGAGATACTGTGAAAATAGTGGTAGTCAGGCTGAGCCCCGGTGGCGCAAGTGGTTGAGTGCGGGACTGCAGGCCGTGGCCTTGGCGGTTCAAATCCAGCGGCGGCGGGCACTGGGTTGCACCCACGACTACCAGAGGCAGTGATGCCCAAAAAACAACAACAACAACAACAACAACAAAAAGAAAATAGTGATAGTCAAAGGAGAAACTCCACGCGAAGAAGAGCTTTTTAAAAAAAATTGGCTCCTCTAATTAAATGTCTGTATCTATATCCATGAAAGTTTTGAGTGGAAAGAGCAGAGGTGAGCTTGGATAGGGGACATTGCCATCAAACTCAGATGGAATAAGCCCAAGGATGGACTAGTCAGATCAAAGCGACTACCTCCGTGGGAAAAGACAATGGTCAAACTCAACAGCAGCAGACAAAGCAAGGGTAGGGGACAGCTGAGGAACAGACACCATCAATTACTGAGATATGAGTTCAGGTTGAAGTTGAAGCAAATGAGAACAAGTCCATGAGAGGCAAATTATGAACTTGAGTATATCCCACCTGAATCTTGAGAATATCAACAAGACCAGATTTGACTCCCTGAGCCCTAATGATGGGAGAACTGACTCACTGTAGGGTGACATCAAGAGCAGCATACATGAAGAAACCAAAGGTCATTAAAAAGATAGAGAGAAAGAAAAGGTCAACATGTGTATTTGAACTTGCTCTTGATTGCAGAGCACTAAGGCAAACAGGAGAAGTCATCGAGTAGAAAAGCTGGACAGAACATGTCAGCCAGGATTCACCACCCTCTTCTGAAGCCTGATTGAATTTCTAGCAGGTCCCCGTCAATGAACTGTTGTAACTGCTGTTTAATTATCTTCAGTAAATTTTGACTTGCATGTGATTTCAACGATACCATTGAATAATTTCCAAATAACAATGAAAGGATGGCACAAGACAGGGCAGTGTTTTGTTATGTTGGGAAAGTGGTTTACTGTGTGTGGGGACCGATTTGATGGTATCTACCAGGAAGAACTAGAGTGAAATATACATCTTTCCTACTTCTTCTGAAGTAGAGATTGCCCTCTAGTGGAAGTGAAAACAAACATAAATCTCAGTGTCGCTCTGTGGCTGTGTGCCTTGAGTTGATTCTGATTCTTAGCAACCTAAGATAATTGCCTTATGTCACTACATTATCTGCTAACCATCGTGACTATATAATTTTAATATCCTTGACTTGAAATTAGACAAAATTCTTAGGCTTCTCAGTTTCACTAGCCACATTTCAAGAGCTTCATAGTCACCTGTTGTGACTGCTATATTGAATAGCCCAGATTAGAAAATTTCTATCATTGCTGGGCAATATGTATTGCTAGCTGTAGCTCTAACCCTTGGCCACTCAGTCAGCCTATTGTTATTATCTTAGTCAACTGAAGTTCCCAAACCACAGAAACACATAGCCTGGTACTTTATATGGGAAATAGTTTGCTTACTCATATAATTTTCATTTGTTTAAAATATCTCTCAAGAAGAAGTCAGTTTTTGCTCAAGGTCATAATTTTAATTTTACATGACCTAAAATATATTAAATATAGATTCTATTCTGACCAAGAAGAATTAATCCAAACCTATTGCTAATGAATCGATTCTGACTCGGCCACCCCACTTTAGGTTCTGAGGCTTTTTGTAAATCTCTGTGGGAGGCAGATAGTCTTCTCTTTCTCCCAAGATGAGGCTGGTGAGCTTGAACCTTGTGGCTAGCAGGCCAGTACTTACCAAGCAGCGCTACCAAGGCTCCTTAGCATAAACAAACAAGGGTACTATTTCTACTAAGAAAATAACTTTTCATGCCACTTCCCTGAAAACATATTGGATTAATTTTTAAAGCAATTTTGGTTTGAAGTAAAATGTTCTCTTGGGTTGGTACTGACTGTGTGGTATCCGCTGTCCTGGAAATGCAGATTTAAGCAATGAAGAGAGATGTTGTTTCTGTCTGTATGCCATCATGGTCTCTAAGAATGCAATGAATAAAAAAAGACCTTAAAGAACTTCCGAAGGCAACCCAGCTCTGCTCCTTCACCAGGTGACCTCGGCTCCACGTCATTCTCACCCATTCTCTCTCTGATGCTTTCCAACTCGAGATGAGCTGTTAGAGTGGCTTATGAACGTCTTCCCTACAGTGGAATCTGAGCAAAGGCATTGGTAACACAGTTTCTCTGCTCTTTAGCTCTTTGGAAACAGGTTGCATGAATCCATTCATGAACAGTTTTTAACTCTAGTTAAAGCTCTAGTAAAGCTTATACTTTCCAGGCTTCCACAGTTCCATAGAAGGATGATGATTATGAGTGGATATCAGTCAATTCCTTTGTGAAGCGCCTTTCAGGCTGCAATTATCTTCCTTGAAGAAAACTGGTCCACTGTTTGATGGTTCATTTTCCCCAACCACCAAAGAGATAAGAGAACAGACTCACAGGGCAATGACCCGCCCTACTTTCTTGCTGCAGCCTGTTCAGTCTTCATCCATTTCCCCCAAACAAGTCAGGGTTCTGCTATCTTCAGGGGAGGGCTGGCAGGGGTAAAACAAGGCCTGGGCCCTGCCTGCTACGGTAATTAGCAAAGAACCCTGAGAAACAAGCTATGAACAAAGGATTTAGTAAGAACAGGGCCTATGTTAAACGAACCCATCGAACAATTAAAAATTACCTTGGAATCAAAAAAGAGGAATCCTTAAATCCCTTACCTCAAACTCAATAAGCAACCAGTAGTCACCAGGGACACTTGGAAAAAACTAGACCAACAAGAAGCGCAAACTTTAAGAGAAAGCTTAAGATGCGATTTAGGAATATCAACATACTAATGTTTACTGTCTTGCCTTATAATGAACTTCATACCCTTGAGAATTAGAAAAGAAAATTAAAAACTTTAGTTTTTTTCTACTTAGTCTGGGTTGACTAGAGAAACAAATTCATAGACACTCATATGTGTATAAGAAAGAGGTTTATATACAAGAGCAATTGAATATTGAGAAAACATCCCAACCCAGTCCAGATCAAGTTCATAAGTCCAATATTAGTTCCTATGTCCAATACCTATAAATTCCTCTTCAGACTCACACAACACAGATAATGATGTCAAATGCTGGAAGATCAAAGGTCAGTGGGTGGAAGTCTAGTAGATGTAGTGGCAGTGGATGCATCTTAGCATTGGCAGGGGTCTCCACATAGCTTCTTCAGCTCCTGTGCTCTAGTGAGGCTCCATGTGGCATGTCAACAAGAATGTCTCACAGGGAGTGTGTGTATGTGTGTGTGTGTGTGTCCTGCCTCCAGTAAACTATTTATCTCCTTCGCATCTCCAAATGAGGTCATCACGCTGCAATCTGATTGACAGGCTTAACGCCACCTCTTCACTCATAAATCTCAAACTGACAACAGATTTTGTTACTACCACACAACTAATCTTAGCTCCCAAGTAACTCCATTGAAAGCTGCTCTCCCAAAACATCCTGCTACTATTTAGCAAGAAACCCACATTTCTACCTTTACAACTTTGCAAGATAGTTTTCAATGATTAAGTCCTTACAGTTGGTTTCATGACATTTATTTGCTAATGTGGAGAATTACAGCTATTATAATAATTTTGTATTTTTTTATTGTAATCTTAATCCCTAGGTGTTTAAAAAAGCATTACTGTCCAACTCTGTATGTAGCAGCAATACGGTCACCTGCTTTCAATAATGAAGAAGGGGGAGATGTAGGGAAACATTTTCCTGTTCCCCCGGGAGGATTTCTTGGGTGCAAAGACTGAGTAAACCTTGAATGCATAGCTGTTTGCATGTTCCAGGAACTTCGAACAAATGCCGAGTGAGAAGGAGAATCTTTGTTAGAGACAAAGAATACTTCCATCAGGTTGGAATGTGCTTGCCTGTGGGAATGTTGCTCGTTGGGAATCACGCAAGTATTTTGAGCCTGAAGTCATGGTGCCCTACAATCATCCCAGAGTTTGGACTTTTGTGAACTTTCTCATTTGGCATGTAAATAAAAACTGGCAAGCGGAGAAGTTCGTGGAAGACCTCTCCCTTGAGTCCCACTTCTTTTTCCTCCTGACTCAATCTTGTGTCTTAAATAGTTATTCCCTGCATCTCAGGTAGCTTTCAGCTGGCTGGAGCACTGCAAAATGGTGATACCAATATTCTAAAACTGGGGAAATGGGGGAGGGAGGGAGCAGAACAAACTACCTTCCTTCCTGGGACTTAACGTCAAGTGGAAACAATGCTTGTATTTGGCAAGTTTGGGAATCATGGTGTTACTAGCTTGGTGCCTATGTGCTTTGACCAGAATATCAGATGGCAAGTCCAAAAGGGGTCTTTCTGGGTTTTCTTTGGTAGGGGCAGGGGGCGTCTGGCTGTAAACATCTGAATCCACATACTAGTGGTTAGGATCTAGGAGATACTCAGCAACTCATGTGATTTATGATAAGAGAAAATTTTTTGGAATTTTATCCTGATTTCTAGTGGTAAATGGAGTTTAATGAGTGGAAGCGGCTTTATTCCTGCTATTGTCACACACACACATTTGATGGTTAATGTCAAGTGAGGTAGACCTGATTGGAAATAATGAAATGTCTGTTTCCATGGCAGCAAGATGAGAACAGCCTAGGAAAAGAAACCTTCCATATCCTCTAGGTACCTACACTTGAAATTCCTTGATGGTTGCTTATGGAAGCAACAAAGCTCAGGAAGCATCAAAATTCTAAGTGCTATAGTCATGGCAGTGAGGAAAAGAAAGATTGCAATTAATTCTTTACCCTTTGCTTTACAAAACCAAGTGTGTGAAGGTTCGTCCAACAAGAGGCATCTTTAAAATAAGGCCCCTAGTTACAACTAGTGAGTGTTGCTGACTCTCCAGTGGTGAATAGGGACCACAATGAAGCACACCCAATACTCTTGAGTGACACCGATCAAACCAATACGTAATAGATGGTATCTATGCAGATGGTGTTACATGACAGAAAATGGCCTAGGTCATGAACAGAAGAAGCCTTTGCCAGTATAATCTACTTAAAGTGAAGGAACTCTCAACATGGAATATGGAAAGGAGCCCCGGTGGCATAGTGGTTGAGTGCAGGACTGCGGTCCACTGGCTTGGCAGTTCAAATCCAGCAGCAGCTCTCCAGGAGCAAGGCTGGGCCTTCTACTCCGGCCAGAGGGCAGTGATGCCCAGCCCCCCCGACCAAAAAAAAAAAAAGGAAAAAAAAAAAGAAAAGGGGAGAGTCACAAGGGGAGAAGGTTCACAGTGTTGACCAGTCGTACTGTTTTGGAAATGGAGGGAGACTAGACTGGGGGAGAGAATGGAAGGTGGGGAGACATAAATGACTAACTATTAATTACTTCTTTGCTACAGTATTTTGTCTTTCTCCATGGACTTTCATAGGAGATGTGGGAATAAAGCTGTCAAATTGGACAGAAGTTATTTTCAGGTTTCCAAGGTGAAGGATGAGTTGCTTATTCAAAATCTTACAGTAGGTTTGAACAGTCTAATGCTTACCTGACAGCACCACCAGGGGAAATACCTGTGTCAGGTGTTCTTAGAATGTAATAAAATATCTAAAATATTAAAATAACTTTTCCATGTTACTTCTTTCTGCATTTCTCTCTTGATTAACCAACTGCTAAGAAGCCTATGTATGCCCACTACTCAGAGTAGAGGTAAATCTTCCACTGCAGATGAATACATTTATGTATTTATATATTTTATATGGGAATGGAGTGATCTTATCAGTGAATCTAGGCTGACTGGCTGACTGGATGTTTGGTAGCCAAGTTTTTTAGTTAGTAAGTTTGATCTCTACCCTATTTTTAAGATTTTCACTTTTACTAGCTCTGATTCATAGATTATGAAATCCCATGAGATTTTGTATAAGCAACTCATCCTTCACCTTAGAAATCTGAAAATGACCTCTGTCCAGTTTGATGGATCTATCCCCACACCACCTATAAAAATCCGCTTCCCCATCAATAGGTGACTCAACATAGCACACATTATACAAAAAAGAATTGCCTTCATCCCCCTTTATAGGAGAATCAAGGGGAGAAGACAGACCAGTCAAGGTGCAGCCGGGCAGCAATGATGCGTGCAAGTTTCCTGTAGTGCCTGAAGCCTTTCTCCCTGCAACCATCATGGTCCCACCTCTACCTTACAAATCCAGATGGACTGGAGAAGGTACACTAGTAAAGAGGAGAGCTGGAGATATGGGGAAACTAAGATGGATGGTCCCCTTTGGGCCAGTGGTTAGATTGGAGCTGCTGGAAGGGTGGAGAGAAGGTGGGGTAGAGAGACGGAACCAACTGCAAGGATGTACATATAAGCTTCTATTTGAAGGACGGACATCAAAGGAGGGGATTGGGGGAGAGGTTGGGCAGTGTAAGATATGACAGAACAATAATAATGTATAAAGCATTAAGGATCGGTGGGGAGGAGAGAAGAAAAAAAAAGAATTGCATTTCTGCTAGTGGCCAGTTTCAAGATTTCAAACATTTATCTCTAATGACCTTCAGAAATATTTGGTAACATTTAAAATGGTTGTGCTAGAGAAATTAAAAATTATGAGTAAAAATATTTAGAAGAGCTTTCTTAGGCTTAACTCAATTATAAACACCCAAATCCTGCCTGTTCCTCCTCCCACTCCCAACAAAACAAAACAAAACAAAACTCAAAACCAAACTCAGTGCCATAGGGTCAATTCAAACCCAAAGCTTCTTTATAGTACAGGATAGACTTTCCTCTGTTGATTTCTGAGACTATAACTCTTTATAGGAATCGAAAGCCCCATCTTTCTTCCTCAAATAGATTAGCTAGAAACTAACTCCAGTTCTGATATAATCTATTGGATGTAATGGTGCATCCCTAAGTATCTTTTAACTTGAAACAGTTGATAATAGAATGGGGTGACCTGTTCGGGTGGGGAGAGAGGTTGTTGCAAGAATCAATAAGCTTAGAGGTGCTCCTTTTTTAAAGTATTAAAGGCAGAGTGGCGTGGGGTGGTGAATCTCAGTAGGAAGTTTCAGGCATGTCATTATCTTTCTATGGGTTAGAAACGGAAATAACCCACTGATTACAGATTCAGAAGAAAACTAGATTGTTTAGAAGAAAACCCACTTCCTGAAATTGGCATAATCATCACATGTCTTCTTTAATGGATTTTATTTTCAAAAACAAAAAAGCCCTTTTAAAAAAATTATAAGAGTAATGAGATTAATGGGAAAGATGGTGTAAGTGTACATTTAGCCATGCTCATATTTACTGAAATGTAAGAAAAGGATCAATTAAGATGAAGAAAACGTCATTAGTAGTGAAGATTAGGCAGACTTAATAGTACAGTTTCTGGAGACAGATGCTAAGGGAAAGTATGTTTTTCATGTTGGGGTGTGGTTGGGTTGGGAAGTGGGTGGGGATAGTGTGGAAGGCCCTAAGTGGTACTTAGCAACTAGAAAAGCAGGGGCCAGTGGTACGGGCACAGGGGGCAGGGGGTGGGGGCGCGGTGCGGGAAGGATGGAAATCACTTTACTTGGAGTGAAGAGGGTTCTGGGAAAGAAAGTGTGTGACTATTTAGTGCCTTCTTTTCTCTGACTTAACTTCCTAAACTGTACAGTTCCAAAAGATAAACTTTTTCCCAGTTTTTGGACCACATATAGGTTACTGGTACAAAAGTAAACTTGCAGAACTCTTTGTTTTTGAACTTCATTAGTTTTGTCATCGAGAACATTCGCAGTGAAACATCCATTGATCTAAGAGTTCCTGCATGTATAGATTAGTGACATAGATTACATTCTTTGCTTTGTAGGACCATTCCCACACTCCCTTTCTGAGCTCTTCCTTCCTCATGAGCATACCCTCCCTATCATCTACTTTTCTATCTAATCCTTCCTAGTTGTTGTTGTCAATTGATCCCAGATAGACAGTTCTTAAATGAGCATAATGCTTAAGGTAGACCCTTTTTATGAGTTAAGGACAATTACTGCTGGGTTTTAAGGAGGCTTCAGAAGGTGATTTTATTTTAAATTATGAAGATTTAGGTTTAGAGATTTAAGGTAAGAGTTTCATGGATTTATCTCAACCTCCATGGCTCCAGAAAGTCTGGAATTTATTAGAATTTAAAGCTTTGTGCAGCATTCCACTGTTTTTGATCAGGATTTTTCTTTTTGGAATCTCTGATCAAAGTGCTCAGTAATGATAGCTAGGCACCGTCTTGTTATGCTACAGAGATTTGCCAAATGTAATACACTATTTGATTTCCTAACTGCTATTTCCATGAGCATTGTACAGTAAAACCTTGTTATCTGCTGCTGACAACTATATATATATTAAAAAATGGCCCATGTGAATGGACCCTACTGAAGATTTAGCCAATCACAATGGGTGCAGAGTCTTGTGTATCCAGTGGCATTGTATCCAGTGGCGTTGTAAACATCTCAGCACTGGCAGAAGTCTCTCCATGGAGAGACTCCCTCTTTCAAAGACTCAGGGTCTATCAGTATGCTGCCATGTGTCTTGAGGATTAAAAATGTAGGGGTGGAGTCTAGCCTGTCAATCTGGAGATAGCCAGTGAGATCTCTGTGTGGGCATGACTTTCTCCTGGGAATTCTGAGAAATCCCTCCAAGGAGGAAATACAGCCCACTGGTCTATGTGTTTGAGTTTCTTCTGTCTCCATAAAATATGAATGACGGGCTGAGCCCCGGTGGTGTAGTGGTTGTGCGCGGGACTGCGGCCCACTGGGATGGAGGTTTGATTCCAGATCCACGGAGCAAAGGCTGGGCCTCCTACTCCCACCACCTGAGGGCAGTGATGCCCCCCACCCAAAAAAAATATGAATGACCAAGTGTAACACCTAAAACTCTACCCACTGGGAAGATTTTCTTTTACCACTCTATTTCAGAGCCCCTATTGAATAGAGTATTTGGTGGCAAGGTATGAAGACAGCCTATCTGTGGAGTAGACCCAGATGTATCACTCTTCTGCCAAGTGATTATAAGTAACTCGCCCCTCCCTACTCTGCTGCCCACCTTAGAGAGGACCATGATTCCCAGGGCCATTTTGACAAGAGGTTCTGCAAACTTGACAACAACAAACAAATTCAGTGTTGGTTCTGCTATACTGTGCAAACCAGCTGCATCTCATCCTTGGTCCCACTTCTTTAGTTTAGTGTGAATAATTTCCATTGAGTTCCGTCATGTGTTTATGCCTTGTATTACGGTCCTTAAGTTTCTTCCTATTTTTCATTGATTGTCTTTATGCACTGGTACCTTGGATGTTGAACTAAATTCTTTCCAAAATCATAGTCAAACACTGCAAAGTTCAAAAAGTTAACTCCCATAGAGTTAATGGGAAACATAAATAACTGCTTTTGTGGCCCCGAAATTGAACTTATAAATTCACTATGGAGGCTTTTAGCCTTGTCAGATATCACTGTCTCAGATACACCATCACCACTGACTTTCTGCTTCATCCAAGTTAACAATAATTTTTAAATCTCTTCAATGGTCTGGATTCTTTGTTCCACAATTAACAGTTTCACAACCTTTCATGTGCTTTAAATCACAATCCTCCCTCCAAAATGTTGATAATATCAACTTATCCATGTTGTAGTCAACCATCAAATCAGACAAGCAATGACTTGATTCAAATGTCACCATGATTACTTTCTTTAACTCTGTTGTGGTTCTCACAGTTTTCTTCTTAGCTTAACTGCTGGCATCACTAACTTTCTTTGGATCCATAGCTATGCTATTTTACACAAATAAAGTGCAAGCAAATAAACAAACCAAAGCACAATGATGAAGGTTTAATGCACCAATTCAATTCTGAGGGCAAGCAGAAATTAGACTGAAGCCTCACCCCAATGTGTCCATGGGGAAGTGTGGTACATGACTCTCACCCTGTGTAGGTCTTTTTAAGGGGAAGTTTTGGTTCCACTGTGGAGCAAAGTCACCAATATTGAGCAGGTCATTTTCCCTCTTTCTTTCTTTCTTTTTTTTTTTTTAACTTTGCTGTTTGAGTAGTGGAAAATTCGGGCATGGAGTCATTCCATGACCAAGGTATCATTATAATTATGTGGTTTATATTTAGGTAGTTGATCCAGTTTGGGTTTGTTTTGTACATGGTGTGAAGTATGGGTTCTGCTTCATTCTTTTGCTGGTAAAGACCCTGCTTTTCCAGGAATGTTTGTTGCAAAGGTGATCTTTTCCCCACTTAATAATGTGTTCTAGTTCTGTATCAAAGATTGGATGCCTATAGATACTTGGTTGTTTTCCTGGGATCTTAGTTATAAGCCATTGGTCTTTAGATGTATTGTTGTACCAGTATCAGGCTGTTTGATTACTGTGGCTGGGAGTGTAGCTGACATATTTTGTTTCTATTTTTTTTGTTTCTATTTCTTAATAGTGTTTTGCTTATTTTGGTTTTTGTTACTTTCCATATAAAGCTGGTCATTAGTTTTTCCATTTCTTTGAAGAATTGTGGTAACATTTAGATAAGAACCACATTGAATTTGTAAGGCATTTTGGGATATACTGACATTTTTACCATGTTTAGTCTGCCTATGCAGGAATATGGTAGCTTGTTCTATTTGTGTAAATTTATGATGGCCTCTTGAAGGAGTGGTTTGCAGTTTTCCTTGTATAAATCTTTTGTTTCTCAGCTAATATTTAGTCCAAAATATGTTATCTTTTGTGTAATTATTGTAAGCAGCATTATTTCACAAATATTTTTTCTGCATTATAATCTTTAATATACAAGAATCCAACTGATTTCTGTATTTTGAGCTTATAGCTTGCTACACTGCCAAAATTTTCAATTAGTTTGAACAATTTTTTAATCAGCTCTTTGGGGTTTGCTATATGTAAAACTATCTCACCTTCAAATAAAGAAATTTTTATTTCTTCTGTGCCTCTGTGTATTTTTTAAATATCTTTTTATGTCTATGGCTCTACTAAAACTTGCAGGACTTTATTAAACAGAAGTGGTGACAAAGGGCAACCTTTGTCGAGTTACCATTTGAAGTGAGAATGTTTTCAATTTCCCTCCATCAAGTGAGATGCAAGCCATTGGTTTGATGTGGAGGGAAAAAGATAAAGAGGACCTGAAGCACTCACTGATGAAGTCCAAAGACTACAGCCTTCCATATGGACTACAGCCTTCTATATGGACTACAGCCTAATGCAAAGAAACCCTCAGTTTATACAATTGGACCAATATACAACATTATGATAAATGGAGGAAAGATTGAAGTTGTCAGAGATTTTATTTTATTTTGATCCACAATCAGCACTTATAGAAACAGCCATCAAGAAGTCATATGATGTATATCATTTAGTATTTTTTTTTGCCAGCACCTGAATTTACAGGCACAATTTTTTCTTCAGTCTTTCTTTTTCATTGTCCAGCTTCCTGGTGCATATGATGTGATTGCAAAGTCCTCAAGGTGACAGCTTTACTTGTTAACCTTGTAACAAGTTCTTTTGCAACGTATTTGCACAATGCAATATTTAGATTTATTTGGTGGTACTTCTATGGGTGTTGATTGCACATCCAAGTAAATAAAATGCTTAAAAATTTCAATATTTCCATGTTTATCATGAATTTATATGTTGATCCAGTTTTGAGGAACTTTTGTTTTCTTTAGGTTGATGTTCAATTCATACTAAAGGCTGTAGTCTTTGATTTTCATGAGTAAGAACTTCAGATTTTTGTTTTCAACAAAAAAGTTTATGTCACCTCTATATTTCAGATTGTTAATGAGTTCCCAGGTTCCTACAATCCAGATTTGCATTAGTTCTCATAGAGTCGTGTCCTATGATACAATTTAGTATACAGATTGAATAACCATGGTAAAAGGAAATAACCCTGATGTTCACCTTTCCTGATGTAAAACTTTGCAGTATTCAATTCTTTTTTAATAGCTGCCTTTTAGTCTATGTATAGTATCCACATGAGTCCAATGAATTATTCTGAAATCTCTGTTCCTTGAAATGTTATCCAAAGTTTGTTAATATCTATGCAGTTGAATGTTTCTGTGTAATCAATGAGACACAACTAAATATCTTCCGCGTATCCTCTAATTTCAGCTAAGGTTCTTCTGGTGTTGGTGCAGAGAGCAACACTCTATGTCCTCCTGTCCATCCAGTTTGAATTTCTGGCCGTTCCCTGTTGATGTTCTGCAACCTTAAAATCCTTTCAAATTTTACTTGCATGTGATTGGAAGGATCTTGCTTCATACCTTCTGCATTCTGCTGGCTCACTTTTTTTTGGAATGGGCAACAAAAAGAACCTCTTCTAGTTGGTTAGTCAGGGAGCTGTCTTCTCCTTAGCATAGTTATCATTCAAATTCACTAGCATCAGTATTATATCAATTCATTGAAACATTGTCTGTGATATTCCATCAATTCCTGGAGCCTTTTTTTTTATCAATGTTTTCAGTGCAACTTGAACGTCTTCCTTTTTGGTATGACGATTGTGTGTATTCCATTCATGATCTTTTGCTGTTTCCTATACCATGCAATATTTTCCAAATCCCTCACTATACTATTTCAACTCGAGACTTGAGTTCTTTTTCTTCAGTTCTTTCAGTTTGATAAGTGCCAATGCTGTTTTAAGCTTTTGACCATAAAGATGATAGCTAGATAGGCAATTCCATTCTGTCATCACATCAGTCTGCTCTAAGTTGAAAATTGATTCATGGCATCTAACAACAATTATTATTAGTTTTTCTTCCTACTTTGTCTTTCCTGTTTCCCCTGGAAATGGTTCTTAATAAATCAGAGGGCTTTACTTTTGGAGAATCAGACCTAAGTAGCGAATACAATGGTTCAGCCATATAGACAAAAAAAAAAAAAAAGGAAATTGAATTTCATCAGCCTGACAGTATGACAGTTTGACTCCCTCCCAAGATGATTAATAGTCTGTAAGACATATATGTTTCATGACCTGAGATGCATATATAACATACATATTCTTAGTGACGAACATTCAGATTGGTTATAGACTGAAAATTCCTCGTCAACCAAGACTACCAAATGTCTTCTCTCCTGCAAATGAAACTAGATGCTCCATGATTCATGTTTTCTTGATGTCAGGGGTTACTAAAGACACTGACCTCATTGATGATTATATCATGGGTGGATGGTGTCCCTTTGAAATAAGAGGCATTCAGTGCTACCAAATACAGAATGGGCACCCTACTTATTGAGATCGGTACGTTTATTGTGCCAACCTGGTCAATAGGAACATGTGGGATTAATAAGGTTGCAGTCTGATTGGAGGGCCAAGAGATACATGGCTCAGCAGAGCCCTGCCCCTCTCACTCTTGCTTTCTGGTGATCAGACCAGCATATGTCAGCTACGTCTCTGCCTCAACGTATGAGGCTACCTGTGGGGCTGCCAATCCATAGATTATGTCACTATAGTTTGAGGTTCCTTTGAGATGTACTTCGCCACGCTGATGGTGTATATGTCAGTTGAGCTTGGGGTTGTCATATCCTATCATCTTGTGGATTGTTGGCGACCCGCCCTGCTTTTTGTTGCCTGTGGTTGGACTGCATGTATTGCTTTACAGAAGACTCAGCTGCCTGCTTCCTTGACCTTGGACCAGTGGCTCTCATGAGTTGAAGGGACTTCCAGTACATTTACTCTTTCATGGAAGTGAGTTGAACTGAACCTTCTGTACTACTGTGTAGACAAATTAGCTGCTACATTCCTTCATGCTGTATCTATCCTATCATCTAAAATAATGAATATCCTGGTTTTGTTTCTCTACCTCAGTGGTTCTCAACCTTCCTTATGCTGTGACCCTTTAATATAGTTTCTCATGTTGTGGTGACCCCCCCAACCATAAAATTGATTTCGTTGCTACTTCATAATTGTAATTTTGCTAGTTATGAATCATAATGTAAATATCTGATATGCAGGATGTATTTAGTTGTTATAAATTGAGCATAATTAAAGCATAGTGATGAATCACCAAAATAATATATAATTAGATATTGTGAAATATTTATTTCTAATCACCAATTCAATAAAAAATTTTTCTTGAAGCATGATGTAGCATGGGTAATGGTCTTCATATCAAGTACTCATATGTGGGTATATCTGCATGTGGGCAGACCTACCTGTAGATGGATAGAAGAGTGGTGTCTCCATTTTTAAAACCATGAGAAATATGTGTTTTCCGATGGCCTTAGGCAACCCCTGTGGAAGGGTCGTTTGACTCCCAAAGGGGTCACAATCACAGGTTGAGAACCTCCGCCTTAGAGAACCCTGTCTAACACACTTATTCCCCCAGCGGTTTTGCGTTTTCCATACTGTCTCACCCATCTGATTTGAAATGAGTGTCTGCACAATTTCACTTCAGTACTGCTTGGATTGCTCTCTGGAGGGAAGACACAGCACATTTGCTGTTCTATTCATACATATGACTAGGAAGTACATGAGACAGTGTGTTTGGTTCCCCTTCCACGCCCATCTTGTCCATACAGGTGAGAGTGGAGATCCGTGCTTCTCTGAGCCTCCTCTTAGCTTCTGTGATTTTCAAGATGTCCACTTCCTTCTCTCTGTATACTCTAACTTGCCAAACTGCTTCTTAATTTTGAGAACCACCCAAGTATAATAATGGGATCTGGGATGATCTTGCCAACCTGGCCAAATAAGAACATTTGGGGAAAGTGTGAATGTTATATGTAGCCTGCTCTGGCAGAAGCAAACCCACCTAAGGAAAAGTTCTGAGTTTACCTTGTTTTGAGGTTAGGAGGAAGTATAAAGGAGCCTGCAGTTAAAAACATAGAATTTTGCATTGGACAGTGTAAATATTTAGACATGTTCCTTACCTTCTCTAAGTCGAAGTAAGGCTAAAGTGATTCAATTTATGATGATTTAGGATGGTGCCTGGAATCTGGTCAACACTAATTATGCCTACATGATCTTCTGCTTCTTATTATTCATTTTGGGGGCCAGCATCTTGACTGCAATTATTACTTGGATCCAGCCAGTCCAGAAATCTATTTATAATAATGCCTAGGAGCATTCTTTAACTCAGGATTATAGAAAAATAAAAGGCTAAAATGAAGATGTCTGAGCCCTAACTTCTTTACTTGGGTAATTTTAGGATAATTTATTATATCAGGGAGCATCTTTCATTATCTTCCTTAGCTCATAAAACAAGAACTTCTAATTACCTGTTCACCTTCTTAGGGAAATTCTGGGGAGAAAGTTTCTATCTCTCTCTACTCCTTTTTGTTCATTCCTTCCCTTAGCAAATGAGCGAATTATTTGGTGTCTGAAGCATAGGAGGATATAACATAAATCTGGACTGTTTTATAGGGACAGGATCACTGCAATACAAGTAGATTTGTTTCTTAGGTTCTTGGTGAAATGAAGCGAATGGGTGGAAAGGGTGTTCAGTGGTGTTTAAAGAGGTGGATAGGTTTCTGTCTTCTGGGCTTTGACACCTTCATCTGTGTGCCTGGATAATTCAGGCTGTCCAATTACCAATCTCCAGCTCAAGCAGCAGAAGCTGTAGTTTGACCTCTGGTACAAACCACCTTATCAGATTTTTTAAAAAGCAATTTGATATTTCGATTTAACTCCTAATGCTAGTTTTTACTATAAAATCTGATTCTAATCTTCCTTTGTATTTCTTAAGTTATTGATTGATTAATTTGTTGATTATCCAATTCATTTAGTCACATGTTTATTCAGTCAGCCAATATTTATTGAATTTCTACTATGTGCCAAGGACTCTTTAAAGTACTGCAGACACGACAGAGCAAAAATGACCTGAGATCCCTGCCTTCATGAGACTTAGTATTCTAGAAGGGAAGTCAGGTCAGAAACAATAGAAATAAACAAAACAAAATGTATAGCTACAGCCATTGAATCCATTTGGATGGATAGTTTCCCTATACAAGGTTTCTAAGATTTTTGACAGGAGCAGATGGCGTCATTTCGTAGGTTTGAGTTGCAGGCCTTGTGATTAGCCGTTCAACAGAAACCCTAAATTTATAAAATGTAAAGTAGAGAAGATGGTAAGTGCTACTGAAACAACGAATGAAAGAAAACACACAAAAAACAAAAAGGCAAAAAGACTAGGAGATATTTGTGAATGGGATGGGGTTGCAGTTTTGGTTTGGATGGTCAGAGAAAATAGGGAAATGATGATATTTGAATAAAGGATTCAGGAGCGAGAAAGAGAACCTCACAAAATTGGGGGAAAAGAAACAGGAAGCCTTGAGACTATGAGGGAGAAGAACATCCCATGTGGAGGACACACAACAAAGGGCAGAGGTGAGAATGTGCAGAGCTGGCTGGCGGGGTTGGTAAGGCATTGACACTGGACTCTGAGCACAGGAGAGCCTTTTCGAGGGTTTCCACTCCTACCCCCATTTGAGAGGTTTGGAACAGAGGAATGATAGAAGATGAACTCCATTTTAGCGGTGCATTAATCCCCCCCCCCCAAAATACATATCAAACGCACCTCCATAGAGCCAATTCTGACTTAGTTTTTCAGTGACCCAATAGGACAGAGTGGAGTTCCTTAGAATGTATTTCCTCAGGAGTCAAAAGCCTCTTCTTTCTTCTGCGTAACAGCTGGTGCTTTTGAACTTCTGATCATGTGGTTATGCCACAGTGCATAGGACAGACAAAACAGCGCCCCCCCCCCCACCTGCCCCTAGGAAATTTATATTCTAGTAGAGAAGGCAGACAATGTGTAAATGAAGTGTATGGAAGATGATAAGTGCTACCAGGAAAGAATAAGGCAGGCAAAGAAGGTATTCTGGCCACAGCGTTGAAATAAGCAGGGCTGAGAGTGTGAGTGGAGGGAGACAAAGGTGACAGGAGTTATCAAGGCAAAAGATGGCAAGAGTGACTGGGAGTTGAACAGCAGACAAAACAGGAGGAGGCAAAACATGGCCCGCTTTTAGAAATATTGAGAAGGTGCTCTGCTTCTGATTCGTGATGCCCCTCTGGGGTTTCTGCAACTACAGTCTTTACAGGACCAAGGAGTCTCTACTCTCTGCTGGTGGATTTGAACCACCAGCTTTTCCAACGCTTCCTCAACATGGACAAAGGGACTTTTCTTTCTTTCTTTCACCTGGGAGACTCTTTTTCTCATGCTGTTGACAGATGAAATATGTAGAGTAAGAGAAGAATTCAGGAACGACTCCAAAATTTTGGGGCCGGGGTAACAGAGAGGTCACATTACAATTCCTTATCTAAGGTGAAGAAGACCAAGAAAAATTTGGGGAAACATCGTGAGCATGATGGAGCACAATCAACTTTTGAGCCCTATTAGACAGCCACAGGGAGCCTTTGAAGGCAGGGTTTGGAGTGAAGAGGGGATGTTCCTTTTTCAGGTCATGCTTGTTCGCTGGGAGGCAATGACGAGTGCTGGTTTTGAGTTTCACTATGCTGAGATCAGACGCCAGTGCTTGCTTACTCTGCATTGTTGGGTAATTTTTTGACCTTTCTGTGGCCCCATTTTGTAATAAGCAAGATGGAACCTAAATAGGTATATCATATAATTATTGCGAGAATAAAAAGGATTGATCCTCCTCATGATCTTGATAGTGTCTTGGCATGAAATCAGTACAGCAAAAGTAAAATAGCAGTTGCTAAGTGTGATAGCCTTCATTTTGTGCCAGGCAAGGAGCCCTGGTGGTACCCTGGATAAGTATTGGGCTACTGATGGCAGCGTCAGCAGTTCAAATCTGTCCTCTTTCTGCTCCCCAAAGATTCAGAGTCCTGGAAACGCAAAGGAGTGGTTGGTCCTGCCCTAGAGGGTCCTTCTGAGTTGAAATCCTTTTGATAGCGGTTGGTTTGGGTTTGGGGGTTATGCCAGGACCTTCTCTAATACTTTGTAAACATCAGCTCACATTCTCACTAACAAAAACCTTGGAGACAGATGCTATTGCAACCTCTATTGTGGAGATGAGAGACAGCATGAAAGGTTAAGTTACATAGCTAGCAGATGGCCCCAGTGGGACTTGGAAAGCCATGAACTTGAAGCCTGCACTATCTAATCTCTTAATGGATGTTAGCGATGATGGTACTGTATAGTCCCTGGGTTCTTCCTTGCTTGTATTAGGGCATTCGTTCTTAATCTGTTTATGAATTTGTTCAAAGTTCATTTAGAGTCCAGGATTTATCAAGTGTACTTCTGAGGAACATTGTTACCTCCAATATACTTTGCAAAATGCTAGCCACTAATTTCTAATTATCCCAGGAATGACCTACCTCTCCATTTTCTCAGTCCTGTTATTTCCTCTCTTTCTCTAATTTGAGCAATCTGTCTTCTGAATGTAGGAAATCGGGAATCTGCCTTGTAGTAGTAATGCATGGATTCAATTCTGCCTATGCTGGTGGGAAGAGTCCATTGCTGATTGAGATACTATTTCTCATGGCTCCTGCCACTTGCAGGCATTCTTATTTTAATCATTCTTGCCCACTTTTCTGTGACTATGGATTTCACAGCTAAGTAACAACTCCCAGCGTAGATGAACTTTTTCCACACCATGAGAGACAAGGCCTTCGAGTTCCATAAAGAGTTGCCGTCTTAGAAACCCACATGAACACTTCTATAGCTTTGCCATGAGAAGGAATCAACTCAATGGCAGTGAGTTTGGTTTGGAGTCTTTGGTAATATTTATAGCACATATTATTTCATATATATGTATATATATAGTCTTATCCAGGGTTCTTACTGGACAGCATATTTTTAAGATGAAAAGAACATTTTGACAATAAGTATTAATCATGTAAATATTGTAAATATTTAAGCATACTCATATATGTACAATAAAAAAGTAAGGGAATCACTTTGGTCTAAGTTTCTGAAAACAATAGAGCTGTATTTTTATAAAGACAACTCCTCATTGCCTAGTTAACTAAGAGTTAAAGTATGCTCTCTAACTAATTTTTGGAGAGAAAAATGATATATGCAAGAGGTTGGTAAAAAAAAATGGCCTCTGTGCCCAAACTGCTGGTCACCCGTGCTTGAACTGTGGACACTGTATTCCCAGGAGACAGAGACAGAGCATTAGGCCTAATCCCATATGACACTGAAATCTTATCTTAAGATGGAGTTCCTTTGACAGTGAGATGGTTTTTGTAAATGGTTGATTTATTCCCTCTGTAACCCAACAGTCCCGAACGTGGAGCACATCTTGAAAGCAGCATGAAGAAATTGTTTTTCCAGAAAGGACATTATGTAAATTATTTATAAAAATATAGATTCAATGTAGAAATTTGTAAAAGTACAGAGAAGCTTAAATAAGAAAGTTAAAAACCACCTGAAAGAAATCCCATCTCTCAAAAATGACTGCATTTTTGACATCAGTTTATCCAGTAGCATAATAGAACTGTTTGGTTTATTTTCCACATTGCCAAAGCCAACTTTATCTCTGCTCTGAGTGCAGCTGAGGGGTCGTTGGCGAGGTGGGAGGGGCTGCCATTGACCCTTCACACTCCAAAGCGGGGAGCTGTTGGCAGTCGGCGGTAGGTAGGTGCTTCCAGGTCAGCTGAGTGAGGTGAGATTGCAACTAGAAAGGCTGGGACAGAGCAGGCAGTAGATTCACAACTGTGGCCACGTAGACTTCAGGTAGCTTGATTTCCATCAGGAATGACAGCAGGAACATGCTCTGGAGAAAGCATCGTATATGCACTCATTCGGCACATCACTTTATAAGGTCACAGACTACTGATGCCTCCTTGGGTGTGTAGTTTTTTTTTCTATAAGAAATCATGAGTTTGTTTTTTTTATTATTGCTGCTCTAACACACCACCAAAGATACAGTGGTGTAAAACAGCACAAATTTCTCTCTTTAAATTCTGGAAGTGAGACATCTAGCATTGAGGTGCTGGCAGAGGTGCAATTCTGCTAGCAGTGTTAGGAGTAAACCCATTTCCTTACCTTTTCTAGCTCCTAGAGGATACCTGCTTTTTTGTTTGCTTGGTTTTTTTCGCTTGGGCCCCTCTTATTCCAGCTTTAGAGTATATCAACATCTGGCTTCACAGAAACATATTTGCTTTCTCTACTTTGCCCCATTGCCTCCTTCTTTAGAAGATCCTTGTGGTCACATAGGGGTCACCTAGGCAATTCAGTAAAAATCTCTCCATCTCAAGAGGCTTAACTGAATCACAACTCTGCAGTTACTCTTGGCATGATGTTAATGTAGTCAGCTTCTAGGGATTAGGACAGTGACTTTCTGTGTGTTCGAGGGGGTGGGAGTGGCAGTCAGATTTTATGTCAAATTGAACATGCATGAAAGTAGAGGGGTGAAGTTCAATCTCTTAATCAGGTCACAGCCTGACAATATCTCTTTGTGGATGTGGCCTTTTTTTTTTTATCAGAGAGACAGTGAGAGCTTCTCTGGACCTTCACCTTCCTCTTGGCTGGGACTTTGTGTCTGTCTCTAGGAGAGGTCCCCTGTGGGCTGTTGACCGTGGGAGTCATTCTCGGAGCTGCCACATGCCCTGCTATATTCCCAGTGACCTTGGATCCATATGACTCTGTAGTCACCAGCCTGTGATTTCCCTGCTTTCCGCTTCACTTTTCTGCATCATCAGCCTACAGCTACACGAGTCAAAAGAGGACCCTGGCTAGCATATGACCCATGGACTTTAGTTGGACTGGGCTGGGATATCTTCTTGATATAAATTCTTTATTAAATATATACAAGCATCACTGGTTATGTTTACCCAGAAACTCAGTCTAACAGGGGCACCCTTGCTTTGTCTATAACAGTAAGGGACCTCCTACATTGTTCCAGAGGGCCAGAGGAAATAACTTGAGTAAGGCCAAGAGTAAAGTGCATGGCATGTTTGAGAAATGGTAATAAATTCAGCATTTGGGAAAGCCTGTATATTAGGACTCTTTGGCTGAAGCATTAGAAACCAACTTGGTTTTACTTAAGCCAAAAATGATTTTCATAAAAGGATGTGAAATGACTTATGGAACCCCAAGGTAAGAGTGCAGCCAAGCCCCAGAAGGGCCTGAAGCCACGGGCTGGAAAGTCGACAGTAGAGAACATTTCCCCATAGACCTGTCTGTGTAGCTCCGTGACCAAGCCACCGTACCCATGGTCTTTGTGTATTACCAATACTGAGCATAGTGACCTCAGTAGTGGCTACAAAGGGTTTTTTTATTAGGGGAATCTTCTCCTTAGGTTCAAAGGATTATAGTATTGCCCTATCAATTTATAGATTTTGGAGCATCAAAGAGTAGGCCCAAGGCCACTGAGCATGTTGTAAAACATCTGCCTAGCAGTCCTGAGGTGGGGGTTGGGGGGGACGGAGAAGAATATACTCCAATTCTATTCTTTTGTTTAGGAATTTTGCTTTCTCATCCTCATGAACATATGCTTTCGTAGTCTAGTCAATGTCGACACTGGCTGTCACCTGAGGGAATTTGTATCAAATATTCATGTTCAGGTTCCATCCAAAAGACAACTGAGTCAGAATCTGGGATGGAGGCAGAGGCAGACAGCTGTCTTTTTAAAACACGCTGTGGATGAAGTGAGCACACATCAACAAAAGGTGAAACTGAAGTGAGAGCTATAGTTTAGTTCATAACACTGTTCCAATGCCAATCTCTTGAGTTTGTTGCTGGAGGGAGCTGGAAAGGGGTATGAGGGAACATGCAATTATTTCCAAATAAGAGGTGAAATATAAGCCGATATATACACAAATCCCACAGAAGACCCCTGCCCAATAAAGAATTATTCATTTGTCAAATCTATTTTTGGAAGAATTGCCAACAATAGCATGCCCCCGGTGATTTGGAGGAGGGTGGAAAAGGGTCGCTTTCATAGAGTTAGAGGAAGTGAGTCCTTTTGTGTAAGCTCCAATTGAATTCCCCTGATGAGTACTTCAACTAAACAAGGTTTCAAGGGATTAAATGTAGTAGAGTTTATGGATAAAACGACTCATCTGCTTTCAAATGCAGGGACTGTAACAGAAGGTCAGAACCTTTCTTCTCTCATCTTGTATACTGTAGGTGACCTAGAAATTTCCTAAAGAGATGCAATTGTGAGTGACAGACACACCCATCCAGATTGGGCTTCAGGTAGTTCAGGTCAGCTTGAATAATTGATGTTTTCTACTTTCACAAGTTCTACTGAATGCTAAGGAAGGGATACCAAAGGATTACTGAGCATTGCACATTTGACAGGGAGTCATGAACCAAAGCAAAGCCACAGCCATTGAGTGCATGCTGACTCAGAGTGACCCTATTAAACAGGGTAAAATGGCCTCCTTTGAATTTCTATCACCATAACTCTCTATGGAGTAGAAAATTTCATTTTTTCCTGCCGAGCCACGAGTGGTTTTGAATAGCTGGCCTTGCAATGAGTAGCCCAATATATAACCGCTATGCCACCAGGGCTCCTGAATGGAGTAATAAGATCTGTGTAACTTTCTGTCCTGGTCTCTTCTCCTGGTATCCGGATATTTCATTTCCAAAGTGATTTAGCAAGGTGAATGAAGCCAGGTTGAGAGAGGCAGAATCTTTCCCCATCTGGGTCAGATTCTTAAATAGTGGGGAAAATATCTGACTGAGGAACCAATTTTGAACTTAAGTAGCCTTCGTGGTGCTGTGAGCTGTTCATTGAACTGGTGATTTCAAAGTCAGTAGTAGGAACCGGCTCACCACTTTGTGGCAGAAAGATGACACCATCTGCTCCCACAAACCAGAGTTTTAGAAACCCAAAGGGGGTCACTTCTACTCTGTCCTACTGGATCACTAGGAGTAGGAATTCACTTTGTGACTGTGCTTCGTTTGACTTTATTTTGAACATGGGAAATAATACATCCATTACTAAAAGAGATGGCAGGTAATAGAAAGGTTGTTATTTTGTATTAGTTTTCAGGCTTTACAACCCAAATAGGTAGCAGTATGTATTTAAGTGCAGTTGTCAGAGGTCTCTTGATTATACAAGTGAAAGGGAACTATCTCAGAGTGGTATAAAGGGAAAAAAGATTATTGACTAGTGTAACCCTTTAAATTGAGAGCTGGATCTGGAGTTGAGATAATGTTGTCAGATTTTCTGTATCTCTTCACCTCGACTCTGTTTTCCTCTACGTTAGCCCCTTTCTCACCTCTCTTTAGTGTAGTGGCAAAGATGGACAGTAGTAGCTCCAGCATGCATCTTCTGTTTACCTATGGGTCCACATAGGAAAAAAGGACACCGTTTTCCCAGTAGCTCCCTTCAGAGTTCCAAGTGTGACTTTTACTTTACTGCCTTAAGTCACACACCACCGCTAAGCCATCACTGTTTGTACAAGGATGTGGAATCTGATTGATCAGGTCTAGGTCATAAGTTTATTTCATAACCTAGAGTTCTTCAAACTACTTATGGATTCTAAGTGGAGCAAAGGTGGTTTCTCATATAGCTGCTGACCAGGTAAGAACTGATAGTCCCTGTTTGATGAGGGTGAGTGTTGGCTACAGAATAGACACTACCAAGAGGGGCAAAAGGCTGAATAGAAAATTTCAAAGAGCTAGTCAAGAAGACAGTGTCAAATATTATAATGAAATGTGCAAAGATCTACAGTTAGAAAATTAAAAGGGCAGAACACACTGAGCATATCTTAAATGAAAAGAGCTGAAGAAAAATCATTCAAGTTTTGAGTTGCAATATTGAAAGATTCTGTGGGTAAAATGTTGAGTGATGCACAAAACATCAAAAGAAGAGGGGGGCTGAGCCCCGGTGGCATAGTGGTTGTGTGCGGGACTGCAGCCCATGGGGTTGGCGGTTCAAATGCAGCAGCAGCTCTCCAGGAGCAAGGCTGGGCTTCCTACTCCCACCAGGGAAGTGATGCCCACCCCCCCCCAAAAAAAAAGAAAAAAGAAGAGGGAAAGAATACATAGTCGGGCTGAGCCCCGGTGGCGTAGTGGTTGTGCGCGGGACTGCGGCCCACTGGGATGGAGGTTCAATTCCAGCAGTGGGGCTGGGCCTCCTACTCCCACCACCGGAGAGCAGTGATGCCCCCCCGCCCCCCCCCCAAAAAAAATAGACACAGTCACTGTACTGAAAAGAACTGGTTGACATCCCACCACCTTAGGAGGTAACGTAAAAGCAAGAACCAATGGTGCTCCAACCTGCACTGAAAGCATTA
>PVJH01007552.1:0-43787 GCA_004026705.1 Nesogale talazaci | reverse complement strand
TACCCACTGAAATATTTCAACAAGCTGAATAAGCACTGGAAGAACTCACTCTCCTATGCCAGGAAATTTAGAGGAGAGCTACTTGGTCAGCAGACTGGAAGAGATCTATGTTTTTTCCCATTCCAAACTCAGATGACCGAATATAATGCTCAAACTATAGAACAATAACATTGATATTATATGCAAGTAAAATTTTGCTGAAGATCATCCAACAACACTTGCAATTGTACATTGATTGCTAGAAGGGCAGTCCATATTTGGAAGAGGACATGGAACAAGGGATATCATTGCTGATGTCAGATGGATCTTGACTCAAAGCAGAGAGTACCAGAGAGATGTTCACTTGTGTTTATTGACTATGCAAAGGCATCTGACTATGTGGACTACAAAGGTCTATAAGTAACCTTCAGAAGAATGGGAATTCCAGAACACTTCATTCTGCTCATGCATGACTGGTACATGGATCAAGAACAGTTGTACAAATGGAACAGAGAATATGGCATGGTTTTAAATCAGGAAAAGTGTGCATCAACATTGTATCCTCTCACCATATTTATTCAATATGTACTCTGAGCAGATCTTCAGAGAAACTAGGTCATGTGAAGAGAATGGGGCATCATAATTGGAGGAAGTCTTATTAACAACCTGCTATACACAGACAACAAATCTTTTTTACTGCAAGTAAAGAGAACTTGAATCACTTGTTTATGAAAATCAAGGATTACAGTCCTCAGTATGGATTATGAGTCAATGTAAAGAAGATCAAATCCTCACAACTAGACCAAATACAATCATGAAAATGGAGAAAAATTGAAGTTATAAAGGATTTTGCCTTACTTGATTCCACTGTCAATGCTCATAAAAGCAGCAAAGAGATCCAAAGACGTATTGCATTAGGTCAATCTGCTGCACAAGAACTCTTTAGGGTATTGTGTTAGTCTGTGTAGACTAGAGAAACAAATTTATAGACATTCATATGGATATAAGGGTAAGGTTTATATACAGGAGGAATGGGATATTGAGAAAGCATCCCAACTCAGTCCAGTTCAAAGTCATAAGTCCCATATTAACCCATATGCCCAATACCAGTCTATAAAGTCTCCTTCTGACTCATGAAGTCACAGGTCAGTGGGTGCAGAATCCCAGCGCTGGCAGGGGTCTCCCCATGGCTCCTCACTTCCAGGGCTCAGGGTCCAACAACAGCATCCAGTGGTGGTAGAAGCAACTCAGCACTGGCAGGGATCTCCAGAGGTCTGGTTCCATCAGGGTAAGGCCATGTGGCTTATCCTCTGGCTCCTTGGATGCTGCCATCTTGTCTTGTCTCATCTTGGAGACTGACTCCCAACAACTGGAGAAAAGACCTCTCTTCTCCATGAGGGAAATATCACAAGATTTCCCAGAAGTCTCAGGAGAAAGTCATGCCCACATAGGGGCCTCATTGACTACTGCATATCTCCAGATTAACAGGCTAGACTCCACCCCTACATCCCAATCATAAAATTGGCATGATGAAATGCATGACTGCCACAGGTATTGAAAAGCTTGCCTATACTTGAAGAACCCCTGAACCAAGCCATGATATTTTAGATTGCTTCATATGCATAAAAAAATTCTACATTAAGTAAAGAAGACCAGAGAAGAATCGATGCCTCTGAATTATGCTGGAGAATATTGAAAATACCATGGGCTGTGAAAATGCCAAACATATGTGATGGAAGAAGTAAGGCCAGAGCATTCCTTAGAGACAAGGATAGGCAAGGATGTCAGGCTTTCTTTTACATACTTTGGACATGTTTTCGGGAGAGAAAAGTCCCTAGAGAAAGACACTATGTTTGGTAAAATAGAGAAGTAGTAAAAAAAGAAGAAGGTCTTTAAGGAGATGAATCGACACAGTGGCTGCAACAATGGGTTTAAACATAAGAGCAGCTGTGACGATAGTACAGGACCAGGCAGGGTTTTGTTATGTTGCCCAAAAAGTAGTTATGGGTTGGCACCAAGTCAATGACAACTAACAATAACAACAGAGGGTCTTACTCCTACATGCAGTACAAAGGTAGAGAAAGAAGCCTATATTCTGAGCAGATTTTGTACTAATTCACAGTGTTGGTGTAGTTGTTGAATTTTTTTTTTGGAGGTCATACTGGCATGGTTTATTTTATTTATTTACTAATCCTTTTATTGGGAGCTCTTACATATACTGGGAGGTCTTACAATCCATGATTCAATTAGATCAAACATAATTGTACAATTGCTGCCACCATCAGTTTCAAAACACTTTCTTTTTTTCTTGAACTCTTTGACATCACCTCCCCTTTATCTCCTCCCTCTCCCACTCTCCTCCCCAGGAATTATTAGTATTATTACTATTGCCATGTCTTATACATTTAGTGTATCTATTTGCCTATAATTCTGTTATTTGTTTCCCTCAAGTGGAGTTATACAGTCATCATTGCTATTGGTTTCCCCTTCTCCCTCTTCCCATAACCTCAGGGAATCATTACTCCTGTTATTGTTTCTGAAGGGCTTATTTATCTTGGATTTTAATTATTAAAATAAATTATTATTTTATATTTGGTCCAGGTTTTTAAATATTTTCTATGTTCTTTTCTGTTAAGGGTTGCCTCTGCTTTATTTTATTATTGTTGTTAGATTTTTTGGGTATGTTTTTGCTTTCATCTCGTATTGTTTTTGCCTGTTTTTCTGTTTGCAAAATCTAGTTTAGTACATTGTTAAAGACAATTAAAAAAAAAGAGCTCGGGGAAGGGTAGAAAGATGGAGATACTACCTCCAAAAGTATTGACTCCCATTTGGAGGATATGTCAACAAATGATAGCTTTACATTTTGATATTTTAGTTAATAAATGTTTCTATGATTCTAAAAAAAAAGAAATAGACATAAAAAAATGAGCATATGCAGGTCTAACAAATTTAATGGGGTAAAACTAAGACTGTATTAGTAAGGAGGGGGGATATTAAAGAATTAAAGGATAGTTCTGTGCTTAATCAATGTTATATTTCACCCTGGATATATTATCCCTTCCATGTGGCTCTTCTGTGAGGTACTGTCCAATTATTCTACAGGTGGGTTTTGTGTGTCTAGTTTATCTATGCTTATTAATGTCAATTTGATTGCTTGCTTTTAAACATCTCACACCTATTTCTGTCAACACCTGATGATCAGGCTGGTGGGCTTCTTCCATGTAGGCTTTGTTGCTTCCCTGCTAGATAACTGCTTGTTTAACTTCAAGCCTCTAGAGCCCCAGATGCTATATCTTTTAATTGCTGGGTACCATCAGCTTTCTTCACTACATTTGCTTATGTACATATTTTGTCTTCATGGTCGTGTTGGCAATGTATTACACAATGCCACATTATTAGAGAAAACCATTCTTATACTGAGGTAAAATTTAGGTAGAGGCCCATTTGCTTCCTTGTATGTATGTATATGACAGGTATATACTTATACTTATCTATACCTAACTTTACATATTTACATATCTATATTTGTCCTGGCCTGCGGCATTCGTAAGTCCTGGAAGGGGGAGTGGGAATTTGGGAAATAGGAGAGCGAGAAATGGAGACAAGACAGGATTCTGATCAAGTCTCATTTTTTTTTAAATTAAAAAAAAAATTTTTTTTTTTTAGGCATCACTGCCCTGGTGGTGGGAGTAGGAGGCCCAGCCTTGGCTCCTGTGAGTGGGAATTGAACCTCCATCCCAGTGGGCCGCAGTCCCACGCACAACCACTACACCACTGGGGCTCAGCCCTCAAGTCTAGTTTATTAGGGAGAAGTAAACCAGTTTTATAGGGCAAGCAATCTTAGACAATTAGCATATGGTTATCTTCAAAATTAACAAGTTGAAGGCCAGCACATCTGCAAACCAAGACAAGCACCAATGCCTTATCTATAGGTTTAGGCAATTAGCATATAGTTATTAACAAGTGAAGGTCAGCACATCTGCAAGACAACCTTCAAAGGCCAGGGCTGTTTAAAATTATAAAGGTAACAGACCACAATTCTCAGGCAACAAAGCGTAACAGAGTTCAGGCTACATGACGGTAGCCAGGTCAAACATATCCGGACTGCATGGCTCTGGACATATATTGATATACACACATACATACATACATACATACACACACATATATATATTGCTGTTTTGTTCTTTCTTCTTTTTCTTTCCTCCTGACCACTATCATGTTTACCCATTATTCATCTCTCAGGAATTCCACCTGGATACATTTAAATGGATTAAATATGACCAGAAACACTACACTTTCCTCACTGTCAATTTTAAATCCCTTTTTATTCCCCAGTCCCTATCATTATTAGTTCACTGCTCCCCTTCCCACCCCTTCCAGGGTCGTGCCCCTCCCTCCCCCTCAGCCATTGGTGTTGTTCCTGTCTTCTAGGAATTTCTTTTCATGCCTATCTTATGTAGATAGACAGCAAAAGATAAAAAAAGAAAAAGAGAGATCCTACAAATAGTTTAGTCTGTTATCCTGACCCAGAGTAGACAGGCATGTCTCTGTTAAATAATGAGCAGGACATGTTATAACCCTTCCGTTCAATCTCCTTTTCTTTCAGGGTTCCATGTCCCAGGACCCGCTAAAGTAACATTTACACCCTTTCAGTTCTCAGCATTGGTGACCCAGGGAAACACCTTTTACACTACTCCATTGCCTTTCCTCTTCCTGCAGTTAGGATTGGAGTGGTCTAATTCCCAGCCCCACCCTCCACCACCTCCCCCGTCCCCACCGTACATCTTTAGACTTTCAGTGTAGCCCCTTTGCGAATATCCCCCAACCAGTTCAGATAGGTGCCTAGCACTGCCCCCCAAGTCAGAAGTCTCTAATTGGGACTTTTCAGAGATTTTATGACTTTGTTCCCATGGCTGGTCTGTTGCACTCTCCTCTTGATTTGTTTTGCCTGTGTGTTGGTGGATTCGCCCAGCTGTACTGCTGAACTGTTACCTTCAGTGATGTCCACTGTAGCGTTGTGATCTAGGGCAGAAACACAACACGTTGATACAATCAGCTCTGTAAACAAGCTGCTCCAGCAATGTCACCCTCAAGGCTTGGCACATTGGAATGAGGTCTACTCTCTTTCCCTTTTCTGTGGAGATATAAGCAATACCTTCTCGTTGGGTGGATGACTGTCCTGGCCTCCCATTTCCACCTTTCTTCTTCCGACCCCTCTGTGTGCCATAAAGGTATATGGGGGTGGGAAAGGGCCCACTTTCAGCACAGGTGTTATCTGTATCTTTTTCTCTTTTCTCTTTTTGTGACTTATGCATCACTGCATTTGACCTGGCTCTTGCCAGAGCATCTGGTCTTCAGCCCAGGAACTATTCAGTATGTACATTTCCCCTATGCCTGTTCTGCTGTTTGAACTCGCTTCAGATGATTCATGTTATACTTGTCCTTTTTGTGCTTAGCTAACTTCACTCCGCATTTTATCCTACAACTCTTTCCATGAGATGAGGTGCTTCATCTTTTCATCACTGTTTTCCAGAGATGCACAGTGCTCCATTGTGTGTACATACCAGTTTTTAGTCCATTCATCTGTTGATGGAAGTTTAGGCTGTTTTCAATTCTTTGTGGTTGTGAACTGTGCAGGGATGAACATTGGAATGCAGATGTCTGGGCATGGCTGGTTTCATATTTCTTCTGGGTTCACCCTGGTAGAAAAATTACTAACTCGATTTCCTTCTGTTTTAGGTTTGATCAAATAGTTTTGCACAGTGATTTTATGTATCTACAAATCCACCATCAGTGAATAAGAGTTCCTATCTCACCACACCTCCTCCAATATTTGTTGCTTTCTGTTTTTTTTTTTCTTTAATTGGGCTATCTTTGTGGTGTGAGGTGGTGTCTCATAGTTGTTTTGATTTGCATTTCCCCAATGGTTGATGATCAGGAATATTTTCTCATATGTTTATTGGCCATTCAGGTTTCCTCCTTTGTGAATCTTCTGTTCAAGTTTTTTGTGCACCTCTTCAGTGGGCTATTCAGTTTTTTTCTTGTAAGTTTGCAGGGTTCTGTAGATTTTCATAATAAGACCTTTATCATATATGTCATTAATATCTTTTCCCACTCTGAGGGTTCTCTGAATACTCTCTTGATGAAGTCTTTTGATGTACACAAGTATTTTTATCTTTAATATGTTCCACATGTCTAGTTTATCTTCCTCTGTCCTGGATCCTTCATTATTGCTGATAGTCCGTGTATTCCTTGCACTAAGGTTCTTAGCTTAGTCCTATTTTTTTTCATTGATGATCCTAATAGTTTAGGGTTTTGCCTCAACGTCTGCAATCCACCTTGAATTTGTCCTTGTGTAAAGGTCTTGCTACATTCTTCTACAGGTTGATATTCAGTGTAACCAGCATCATTTGTTAAAAAGAAAACTTGGATTTTTTTTGGAAGTTCATATCAAAGATCAGTTGTCTGTATTCTGCTGGTTTTATTTCTGGATTTTCTTTTCTTAACTATCAGTCTGAGTATCTATCATTATACCTATACCATGCTGTTTTGACAACTGTGGCTGTATAATACCATGTAAACTCATGTATAAGCCAACCCAAATATCAGCCAAGGCACCAAATTTTACCACAAAAGCTGCATTAAAAACTTGGCTTTTATACAAGTAGATATGGAAAGTTTTAAAGTCAGATAATGCAAACCCACCCACTTTATTTTTCCTCTGGGGAGTTCTTTGCAAATTTTGGGCTTCTTCCCTTTCAATGTGAAGTTGGTAGTCAGTTTTTCCATTTCTTTGAAGAATAATGCTAGTATTTGTATCAGCATTGCATTGAACTGAGATAGTCCCTTAGGTAGAATTAATATCTTTACAATATTGAGTCTACTGATTCACAAGTATGGGATATTTTTCCACTTATGAAAGTCTCTTTTGCTTTATTATAATGACATTTTGTGATTTTCCTTGTACAGATCTTTTGGAAAGGTATATTTCTAGATACTTCCTATTTATTCTTGGTTATAGAGAATGGGTTCTTGTGATACCCATTATATATGGCAATCCAATTAACTTCTGCTTGTTAATCTTGTATCCTGCCACTCTACCATATTTGTTTTTGCTTCCAGCATGCCTATCGTGGAGTACTTTAGGTCCTCAATATATACAATCATATCATCTATAAATAATAATCATTTCACTTCTTTATTCCCCACACATACCATTGATAGCCTTCTGTTGCCTTATGGTATTAGCTAGAGTCTCCAGGATGCTGTTGAATAAAAGTGGGACAAGGTGCATCTTTGTCTGGTTCCCTTTTTCAGTGGGAATGTTTTCATTTCTTTCTGCATTAATTGTAATGCTGGCTGTTGTGTTTTTATATTGAGATAATTTCCTACCAGTTCTATGCCCTTGAGTATCTTAATTAGGAATGCTGAATGTGGTCAAATGCTTTTTCTACATTTATTGATATTATCATATGGTTCTTGTCCTTTTCTTCTCTATGCAGTGGATAATGTTGATGGTCGGATGTTGAACCATTCCTACATCCCTGGAATGAATCCCACTTGGTCATGATGAATTATACTTTTATCTGCCTTTGTATCCTATGGGCCAATATTTTGTTAAGGGTTTTTGCATCTATGTTCATTAGAGATATTGGCCTGTTGGATCCTTGCCTGGTTTGTGTATCAGTGTTATGCCAGCTTTGTAGGATGTGTATGGGAGTTTATTGTTTTTTCCTATGTTCTGGAAGAACTTGTATAGAATTGGCACCAGCTTTTCCCTGAATACTTGGTAGAATTCTGTGAAGCCATCTGGGATGGGGCTATTTTTAGCTGTTATTCCTTGATAAACTTGTCTATTTCTTCTTTTGCTATGGGTCTGTTGAAGTTCTTCATATATATATGAGATATTCTAGGGGAGGGAGGGTTGTTTTTCCAGGTATTTGTCCATGTCTTCCAACTGGTTGTATGCCTTGTAGTACAGTTCTTTATAGTACTATGTAATTAGTCTTTTTATTTCATTAAAGTGCCTTGTAAATTCTCCTGTTGCATCCTTTTATCTGGATATTGACATCTGCTCCTTCCTATTTTGTGTAAGATTTGCCAATGGTTTGTTGATTTTGTTAATCCTTTTGAAGAACTAGCTTTTTACTGAGTTTGTTTTCTCCATTGACTTTTGTTTTCCCACTCATTTATCTCCACTGTGAACGTTTTTTAAAAATCATCTTATTGGAGGCTCATACAACTCTTATCACAATCCACATATACACCCATTGTGTCAAGCACTTTTGTATATTTGTTTCCCTTATCATTCTCAAAACACTTGCTTTCCAATTGAGCCTTTGGTATCGGCTTCTCATTTTCCCCCTCCCTCCTCACTCCCCCCTCCTGAATGAGCCCCTGATAATTTATAAATTATTATTATTTTGTCATATCTTACACAATCTGTCATCTCCCCTCACCAACTTTTCCATGGTCCATCACCCAGGGAGGAGACCATATGTACATCCTTGCAATATGTTCTCCCTTTCTACCCACCTTCCCTCTACCCTCCCACTATCGCCCCTCTCACCACCAGTCCTAAGTGGTTCTTCTGGCCTGGATTCTTTGTTTTTCCAGTTTCTATCTGTACATACTCCGGTCCAGCTGGATTTGTAAGGTAGAACTCGGATCATGATGGGGGATGGGAGGGAAGTATTCAAGAACTAGAGGAACTTTGTATGTTTCATCATTGCCCTGACTCCGGGCCTTCTGTGAGGGAATGTTCAGTTGCCCACAGATGGGCTTTGGGCACCTACTCTGCACTCCCTCTCATTTACAATGAAATGATTTTTTGTTCTTTGATGCCTGGTGGCTGATATTCTCAATATCTTGTGATCATGCAGGCTGCTGTATTTCTTCCATGTGGGCTTTGTTGATTCTTGGTAGATGGCCACTTATTTATCTTAAAATCTTTAAGGTGCCAGACTCTATATCCCCTGATAGTCGGGCACCATCAGCTTTCTGAGTCACTTTTGCTGATAGCACCCGCTTTGTCCACAGCGATCATGTCAGGACAGATTGGTGTGCTGCTTCCATGTGGGCGTTGTTGTTTCTCAGCTAGATGGCCACTTGCTTATCTTCAAGGCTTTATGACCCCAGGTGCTATATCTTTTGATAGCCAGGCACCATCAGCTTTCTTTGCCACATTTGCTCATGCATCTGCTTTGTCCTCAGTGATCATGTTGGAATGTCCAGCCTGATTTTATCATTTTTTTCATTTGCTATTCAAAGGATTATTGACACTGTTCCAATTGCCAAAGATTTTGTGATAGGGTATGCACCAAAAGTCTCTTCTTTCTTCATATGTGCATTTATCTCTATCAAGCATCTTCTGTATTTCATAGATGTTGGTATGTTGTGTTCTCATTCTCATTGATTGATTTCTAGAAACTTCCGAATTACATCTCTAATTTGAATCAATACCCACTTCTGAAGTAAGTTATTCATCTACCAAGTATTTGCACCCCCCCTCCCATTTCTTTTAATCTTTGTTCTCCTGATTTCCAGCTTTATGGTGTAGTGGTCAGAGAAAGAAGTCTGAGTAACCTCGATGTGTTTGAATTTGCTCAAAGTTGATCTGTGTCTCAACAGGTGGTCTATGTTCAAATATGTGCGTGTGAGCTTGAAAAGAAGGTGATTTTTTTTTGCAGTTGTGCGGAGAGCTATGAATATGTCTATTAGGTTGCGTTATCTATTTGGAGAGTTTGGTTTTGTTGCCTCCTTTCCGAACAACTTTCCTGTTGATCTATTTTTCTTGAAGAGCAGTGAACTGAAGTCTCCTATTATGATCACTGATCCCATGATTTATTTTTTTCACCTTTTGAAGGATTTGATTGACACATATCACAGATCTTTCATTGGGCATGTATGCTTATTATTCATACTGCTTTTTGGTCTATTGATCCCTTAAGCATTACATAATGTTCATATTTAACTCTTGTTTTGTACTGCACCTTGAAATCGATTTTGTCAGAGGTTAGAAATGCAAATCCTGCTTTTTTAAGATTGCCATTGGCTGGATATATCTTCCACTAACCTTTGATCCTCAACCTGCTTTTGTCTGTGAGTTTGAAATTTGTCTCTTGCAGACAACAGATTGCTGGGTTTTTTCCCTAATCCAGTCTGCTTGATTTTGTCTTTTGGTGGGGAATTCAGCCCATTGACGTTCTGAATTATGATATCCAGCTGTGGAATCTTTGCTATAATCTTTTACCAGTTGTAATAGATATTTTCTCCCCTCTCTCCTTAGAAGTGTTGTATATGTGTGGGGAAATTGATTCTTGCCTTCTTTTCACTGTTGGGTGAAAGATGTCTTGGAAATTGCTTTCAGTGCTCTGACTTCTGGATAGTGTTACACTATGCAGTGGTTTCTTGTTTGTCCTATGTAGAGGTTGGTCTTTTGACCAAAGTGAGTTGGAAAGTAATTTTTATTAAGACCTGATTTTGTCTATTTGTTTGTTTGATATATTTACCAAATTCTCTGATCTGGGAAAACCATTACCTCTCCATCTATTTTGATAGAGTTTGGTGGTATAGAGAATTCTTGGGTTATCATTATTCTCCTTCAATTTGGAAATGATACTACTCCGTTCTCTCCTCTTTCTCATGGTTTCTGTTGATAAGTCTGATCATATTCTTATCTGATTATCCCTATAGGTGACTGCATTTTCCCCCCCTCTAGCTGCTCTTATTATTTCTCCTTTTCCTCAATGTTGGATAATTTGACTATTAGATGCCTTATTGTGTTCTTCTTGGGGTTCAGTTTCATTGGTGTCCTCTCTGCTTTGTGGATTATTGTTTGTTTCTTGTTCATTAACTTGGGGAAAGATTCCTTCCCTGTCTTCACTGTTGATTTTCTAGAAAGCTTTGCTCGGGTATCTCAATTATTCAAATATTGTTTCCTGTTCGTAGCATTGCTATTCTCAGTTTCTTTGATGATCATATTTGATTGTTTTTTCACATTTGTTGAATTCTGATTGACTTTTTTCAAGGTTGCTGATACAATTCTCCACCTCTTCTAGCCTGTTGGTAAAGTTTTGCTTTGCTTCTGTTATATTTCCCCTAACTCTTGTATTTCTCATTTTGATTTTTCATCCTTTTCCTATGATTTTTTCATCCTCATATTCTGTATGGCTCTAAGTAGCATACTGAAGATTTCTTCTTGTGGCAGTTCAAAGTCTGCTTCTTCTCTATAAGTCTCTAGGTTCAATTCCTCCTTAGACATTGTGTTCTGTTTCTCTTGCTTTCTTGTACTGGCTGCTGATGTGAGTTCTTGTCTGTGTAGCATTTTGGTGCTACACAGCTCTGCACGATTTCCCTCAGAGCCCTGTGTTTCTTTCTCAGAGGCTGGTACGGATGATACTAAGGACTATCTGGAGCCAGCTGTGATGCAGGTTCAAGCTGTGCTTCTACCTTGCTGGGGTTGACTCTCTCCCTAGACAGTCAGAACTATCTATTTGTGGGGGGGGGGAGGGGGTGACATGGGTTGTTGCCTCAGGTATGGTGGGCAGGGGGATCTCACATAGCGGGGGTCAAAGCTTTGAAGGGAGCTAATTGAGGGACCCAGGGACAGACCTGTAGCAGGTTCTGATTGCTAGCAGCAGTGCCAGGTAAAAGCAGCAAGGGTGGCACTTGGCAGGCCGATCACATGGAGACAGATCTGCATTTACCAGCCATAGTGGGGTAGGGAGAAACTCAGAGGTTTATGGAGGTTATGTGTTTAGTTGGTAGATTGGTGGAGGATAGGTATTATTGATGTGTATGAAATAGGTTCTAGAGGTTGTGGTGGTTAGGGTGCATGATGAGTATATTAAATCTACCAGGGTCTCTTATTGACCCTAGAAATTGTGAGAGAATGCAGACATTTAATTATTCATGTTTATAACAGAAGTCCCCTTTATAGTAGGTTGCTGTACAGCTCTGAGTTCTCCTCTCCTTTCGTACTGTTCCAAGGTAGATATAGGCTATTATTGTGGGTGTCCCTATGAGTACGGGCTTCTGATCAGAAGGTTGTCTGCATAGGGCCAATAGAAGCCCCTGCTCACTGGATACCTTGCTTGGGGCAGGGATGTTCACTGAGTAACCCTAATGTGATGAGTCCCAATTCCTGTGGTGGGAAAGCATCCCTGTGCGGCCCCCCCCCCACCCCCAAAGCTAACGTGAATAGGTCTAACAACTATTTGGAGCTAGCCATGCCACAAGTGTGAATTGTATTTTGCTCACTAGGGGCTGTCTCTTTCCCTCGAAATTTGTAATTTTACTTGTTGAGTTCATGGAGGTTGTGTGTTACTGATGTGAAGGGAACAGATTCCAGAGGTTATCTTTGTTGGGGTAGAGGAGGAGTATGGTGAATCATCTAGGGTGCCTTGTTGATCCTGTATATTATGTAGGGACAGTTTTTGGTGATATGATATTTTACTGCCTTGTAGTCTTGTAGCCTGTCAGATAGGGGGTGATGATATTCAGCCTAGGGGAATGATTTGGTGTCTGGTATAACTGTAAGTGCTCCAGTCTTGTGATTGAGTTAATTATCTTGAGAGACTCTACCTCTGGTGAATCACATCAGGATGAAGATAGTGAGGGGGGCCTATTGGGGGTGGGTGGATTGGTTCTATTCCTGTCACCTACCTAAGTAGCCTAGGAAGGTGGAATATAGCAATGTCTTACTCAGCAGGCTGGCATCTTTTGTGGAAGGCTTGCTTTGCTGAACTACGACGGTGTGGCCTTTGAACAGTCTTTCAAAGACTTTGTCAAGTCGAATCTAATAAAACTTGCTTGGGGCAGAGGTGGAGGACTTTAAGTTCCTGGTCATTTTTCTTGCTGTGTTATGTTAAATCCTTGTTAATGAACCAAGTGCATGATGGCTTAGATTCAAAGTTATGAAAAAGAACACAGTGTCAGAATGACCACCTTTTTAAAGTTGTTGAAATTACAGTGCACTGGAGGGTCTTGGATCTCAGAGACAGGAAGGAGTAGCAGACTGTTGCACAGGGCTGGTGAGGGATATGTAAAGCTGTGGGCCGTTGTGGGCAGTTTAGAGCATCACAGTGTGCCCTTGAGTCACTCTGTGGGCAAAAGCCATAAGGGGAGGTCTGAATCACAAACCATAGGACACTGGGATTTTCTTTCTAGCACCCCATCCCCCAACATGGACCTCCTGACCTCTTAATTTTCTACTCTAACAACAGGAGTACTACACAGATGATTCTATTTGGATGCCGTCTTGAGGCTTCTAGTTCTTGAACCTGATGGATATTTTTATAGTATTCCAAAGTAGTGGATCCAGTGAAAAGAATATAGGAATGAAATATAGAAAGCAGCATGCACTTATTAGTTTTGCCCTCGTCGGCATCTCTGATATTTGAAAAATTCATTAATATCTCTCAGGCTAGATATTTCAAGCTGTAAAGTAAATATGATAAGACCAACTGCATAAGGCTTGCCCTGCACGTGAAGTGTAAGCAACTCCACAAAACACCTAGAAGACTTCGTTGGTGTTACTAGGTTCCACCAAGTTGGTTCCGACTTATAGCTACCCTGTGACAATAGAATGAGACGCTGTCTGGCCGTATGGCACAGACGTGCTCATGTGTGCATCCATTGTTGCAGCCCCGGGGTCAAGCCATCTTGTTGGGGACCTTCCTCTTTTTTGCTGTCCTCTACTTTAACAAGCATGATGTCCTTCCCCCGGGACAGGTCTCTCCTGACAAGGATGTCCAAAGCATAGGAGATGAAGTCTCGCTATACTCTTTTCTTTTGGGGGGGGGGGCATCACTGCTCTCCGGTGGTGGGAGTAGGAGGCCCAGTCCCACTGCTGGAATTGAACCTTCGTCCCAGTGGGCTGCAGTCCTCTACACAACCACTATGCTACCGGGGCTCAGCCCTTAGCTATACTCTTCTAAGAATATTCTGGCTGTACTTTTTCCAAGACCACTTTCTTTTGTTTTGTTTTTCACTTTCAGTATCATTCTCCAATACCACCAATACCAATGCAAATGGTCGTAGCTGAGTTTAGGGCGTACATGACTCTTTGTTGCCTGGACAATATCTGTCGTGAGATTATAAAACTTGAATGGCCTTTCTCTGCTGTTTCACAGGTGCACACAGGGCTTTCTTTCATGCGGCCTGATTTTCCTTGATGGATTTCCACAGAGTAAGTGATGGACTGTGTGAAGCCCCTGAGGGTGGTGAGCTCAAAGACACTTTCAGGAAATGTATCCACCACAGGAATTTCAGTAGCCAAATCTATTTAGTCAGGGTTAAAGATGCTGGATCATCAATCTGAATATAAATACATACTTCTTTTTAAAAACCCTGGAGACAAATTACAAATTATGACCTATAAATGAACTCAGGGAATTTATACTTCCTTTTGGAAGCTTTCCAAGATGCCATTAAAGAGTCTTATAGTTACTCACTCACTGGGGGACTTGAGCACTTACCTCCCCAGACCCACCATGCCAGGGAATAGTGGTAAAGAATGCATCTACTTTCTTTTGCTAACTAAGCAAAAAACCTCAACACAAAACAACAACAAAAATCGACAAAATTACCCAGAGAAGGTGCATATATGTGATGTTACTGCAGATGGCATTTATGAGTGTCAAAAGATGTGTGAAGATGGCAATCAATAAAAAAGACACATGACTTTTTGAATCTGTTTAACCTTCCACTGTAAAGCTAATTGATTATCTCATTAAGTCGTCATTCTCCTCTTCCCAACCAACCTCAGCAATCTCAAAATTGATTTCACCATGAATAAATCACTCAGAGAATTAGTTTAGAATTGACCTATCCCTCAACCACCACCTACTCATTACCAAATGTTATGATTCTGACTGGCTGTGGGAATAGAGTCAAAGGGAATTGAACATTTTCACCTGTTTAGTTTATTACCACTTATTTGAAGTTCTGTTTTCTAGAGTCACATGAAGTCCATATAAAGAAATTTGAAAGGTGAATGTTCAGTGTTACTTCAACTTTATCCAAGGGAAACAAAAGTGTGGTAGTCTGCGTTGACTAGCGAAACAAATTCATAGACACTCATATGGATGAGAAAGAGCTTTATAGAAAAGAGCAATTGTATTTTGAGAAACATACAAGCCCAGTCCAGATCAAGTCCATAAGTCTGATATTAGTCCATATGTCTGATATCAGACTATAAATTCCTCTTCAGACTCACACAACACATGCAATGGCCCAGAATGTAGAAAGATCACAGGCCAGTGATCTTGTGGAAATCTTTTGGATTCACTGGTGATGGAAGCATCTCAGTGCTGGTGTGGTTTCCACATGACTTCCCAGTTCAAGGGCTCTGGTTCCATCAGCATAGCTCAATGTGTCTTGTCAACAGGAATGTCAAGCAGAGAGTTGAAACAGAGAGTGTGTGTCCTATTCCACGAAGGAAGATAGGTGTTCCCAGAATCCTCAGGATAAGGTCATGTGTACACAGAGGTCACAATGGCTATGACTTGATCGACACCCCATCACAAGTAATTGCCACAAAAGATTATAACTAATAGAGGATTAGATCAGTGGAGAGAGAACCTCTGCTATATAGGACAGGATCATAATCAACTTTGCCAATGATGAGATGAAGTCATAATTGATCATCAATTTTCTTGTACCTGGATTTTTCTGCTCATCAAGAAAGATTCTGATGGCCAATGTATTGTCTCTGGTATATTAATATGAGCAAGAATGAGTGCCAAAGAGTGGATATACAATTTTAGTCCTTAAAGAAAGGAATCTATCGCTTCCCTTGCAAATGATATATATTAACTTTTGGTGAATTCAGAATCCCAGAGTAGTGGAAACACTAAAGAACTAGTTGATTCACAGAAAGGTTGGTAGTTGAAATTCATCTGAAGGACTTTGGAAGAAAGCTCTAGTGCTGTAGATCAAAACTCTTGAGAACCCTGTGCAGTACAGTTCTACTCTAACACATATGAGATCTCATCATTTGAAATCAAGTTGGTTATTTCCCCAGGTTATGGTGAATTTAATTCTTTTGAATTCAGTTCCACAAACCTGGTCAACCCTTAGTGCCCTGAAAACAATTCGAGTTTCTATACTTCAAGGTTTAGTGCCAGAGCCCCCAATGTGGAGATCACTGTAAGAAACAGACCAGCAAGAACTTGTTTGAGACGCCAGTATATTCACGCCTCTGGTACCTTCTCACTTGAACAAGTACATATAGAAAAAGAGTAGACATGCCAGTTGCCACTTACCAGCTACTGTGTCATCTTTCTATACACAAAGAGGTTACTCCCCCTGCCAAGCCCACAGAAGAGCTCTATAAATAGAATATTTGGCAGAATATACTACTACTGTGCCAGAATACTTCTGGACACAAGCAGAATTGTATTTTCAGGATCTCTGGTAATTTATTTCATACACAACAGAGTCCTCAGTGGCAGTGTTGTTGGTTAGGTGTTGCCACATACAAAATGAGGCTATCTGTTCCCACGAGGATTTATAGTCTTCGAAATCCCCCACAGTCACTAACATTGGAAATGACTCACTAGCATTGAGTCTGGCTTGTGATTAATTTTGACCTCAAGAATGGGTGAAGAATTTTAGAAGCTTTAAGAAGTTTGCATATAGTTGTTTATTCCTTTTTGGAGTGGAAGATCATACTGGCACAACATTGAGCATATCATGGATTATGTGGTAGATAGACTGTATCTGCTGTCTATAGCATCTAAACTTCGGAGTTGTATTCTAGGGGAGTCTCTGGTTGAGCATTTGGAGTGAAGTGGAAGATGTGCTTTGATCCATTCATATTTAGCAGTAGATATAGTCTTGTCATTTCCTGACCACCAACACATTTGATGTAGGGATTCTAGATTCAGTTTTTGTTTTTGAAGGATTGTTTTTTCTACCTTTGTAAACAAATTCTTACTAGAGGTACATAGTTTTTGTAACTCTTCAGACTATACCTTACACTGAACTAAGCACATTAACATATGCTTTAACTCTGCACAGACCTTTGTCTTTACTTGGAACAGCTGTGCCCATGAATATTTTATTAGTAAATGTTTACTAGTAAGACTTTTCAAAAACTATTTTCATTTTAAATATTTTCTTTCCTTGAAACCAGCGACTGTCTTTTAAATATCCTCAGAAAGAATAAATATAAAATTTCAGGAATATAAATATGTAAATATAGTTTTTTCTAAGTATAAATGTTACTGGTATATTATATGACGTACTATTAATGCAAAGTATCTTAAAAGATAAATTCACAAATAATGGAATTGGATGAATATAAAGTACAAAGAGACAGAATTCAAGAATTCGCCTTACAAACAGACAAAATCGGGGTACTCAAAATGTTGTCATATGTAAAGAGGTTGACTGAAAAGATAGAAATCAGGTTTCTTACCATAAACTCAAGTTAAACCAACTAGTCTGAGTCAAGTCCAACTCTTATTGACCCTATAGAACAGGGTAGAGTTGCTCAGAGGTTTTCAAAGGCTGTAAATCGTTATGGGCGTTAACTGCCAGCCCTCTCTCCCATGGAGTACATGGTGAGTGTGCGCTAGTGATCTGTTGGTTTGCAGCTGCACACTTTTGCACTGGACCACTTGAAGATGTCAAGCTAGACAGTGAATATTCATTCTGGGGATAACGGCACATCAAATACCTTTGAGAACTGTGAGGTTCTGTGAGCACTTATAAATAATTGCCAAACAACTTATAGAACAGATATACCCAAATCATTGTTGCGCATACGTAGTCTTTAAAAAAATCATTTTATTAGGGGCTCTTGTTAAATTTCATTACAGTCCATATACCAATCCATACACAAACCCATTTGTCAAGCATGTTTGTACATATGCTACCATCATCATTTTCAAAACGTTTTCTTTCTATTTGAACCCTTTGTATCATTTCCTCTCCCTCCACTCTCCTGAACCCTTGATAATCTATAATTTTTTTCATGTCTTACGCCAACCACTGTTTCCCTTCACCCACTTCTTTGTTATTCATCCTCCTGGGAGTGGGTTATATGTTGATTATTGTGATGGGTTCCCCCTTTCTTCCCACACCTTACTCTTACCCTCCTGGTATCTCTACTCTCATTATTGGTCTTAAGGGGTTTATCTGTCATGGATTCCCTGTTCTGTGAGGTCTTATCTGTACTTGTGTACTTAGTCTAGTCTAGGATTTGTAAGGTAGAATTGGGGTCATGGTAGAGGGGACGGGGAGAAACATTAAATAGCTAGAGGAAAGTTGTATATTTTGTTGGTGCTATACTGTACCCTGTCTGGCTTATGTCTTCCTTGTGACCCTTCTGTGAGGGGATGTCCAATTGTCTGTAGATGGGCTTCGGGTTTCCACTCTGCCCTCCTCCTTATTCCCACCAATATGATTGTTCTGGGTCTTTGATGCCTGATACCCAATCTCACTGATGCCTCATCAGTCTTTTGGTTTACATTTCTCAAATTTTTCCCAGCTTCATGAAGTCACAACTACAGTCTTCTGTTCAAACCTAATACCCCCCACCAATGAGATGTCTTAACCTCCACCAAGCAGTTTTAACATGTTCCCATCTAGGGTCACTTTGAGTTGGGATTGACTCAATAGCGGTGAAGTTGAGTATTGTCATAGAAGCAGGCTAATATAGTTGTGTGCTCTCCCCTGCCAAATATGCAGATTAAGAGGGTCCATATACAGGCTGACTGAGGGAGGGCCAATTGCACCAGACCTGAAAAGGTTCAGCTTCCCCAGCAGCTCCTTGGAGAGACCAGGCAACACATCTGCAAGTGCAGGAGTAGTAAGGCCTTGGGGGATGAGTTTAACCAATGGGAGAATTTTCCCTTTCCAAGGACATCCATGAGACCAAGCAAACCACTCTGTTGTCTATGGAGGACTGGCCAACCAAGCTACAATTTCCCTGCCTCACTCTTCTGAGTTTCTGCTTTCTTGGGATTAAATTCTCTTCTAAAATGTTAGGATATAAAGTTCTTTTATAAGATTTTATGTTCTAAGAAAGCCATGCTAAGGCCACAATGGAAGCAGACCTTAGAAAGTAGGCCCTTGTGTTGCTTTCCTACTGATATGATGCCACCAAGCTCCAGGCTAGTGCCATCAATTCAATTCTGACTCATTGCAATCCTATAGGACAGGGTAGAACATCTCCTTTGGGTTCTGTGACTGAAACTCTTTATAGGAGTAGAAAGCTCCCTCTTTCTCCCATGGGGTGGCTGGTGGCTTTGAACTGCTGACCCTGTGGCTAGAAGTCCAACATTATGTCTGTCATCAGGGCTTCTTCAGGGACCCCATGAAGGTAATGAAAGCACGGTGATAAATTCTGGTATGCTGGTAATCACAGTAACTAAGACTTTCATCTGTGGTTAACCAGGATGAAGAGAAGCAGGCAATTGACTTTTGATATTTGTGAATGGCTACTGCTGATAAGAGGTTACTTTTCTTTTGCATTGAGAGTGCATCCCATTTATTAATATACAGTAGGAGATGTTGCTATTAGTCCTACCACAATTGATACAGCCTCTGGATATGAGTTTGCTGTCTCTGCTCACCAGCCCTCATGGACCTAATTATTTCTAATATATTGATGTTGTGTTACACACAACATTGCCTCAGACAAATATGTTCATGTTACCTAAAAGAAGGTCCAAGAATTGACTTTCCATATCCCCAGAAGTTCCCAGTTTATGAAATAGTGGACTAGTCTAGTAAAGGCCTAGAGAGGGCACCCTCAAAGGGTCTTCTATAGAGTTGGGAAATTGGGGAACTCAACTCCAGTTTGCATTATATGTATTTGAGCAATAACCTATACACTATGCTAGAAAACACAACAAAATGGTGGAAATAAGATTGACACCTGAGTTAGGCCAGGTTGACTATAGAGACAAATGCAGAGAAAACAAATCATATATGTAGAGGGATGAACTTTATATCAAATAGCCATTGTATATTGAGAAAACAGCCCAGTCCAGTCCAGACCAAGTCCATAAGTCTGTGATTAGCCATAAGTCTGAGATTGCCCCACGAATTCCTCTTCAGACTCGCACAGCACATGCAATCATGCTGAAAGTGGGAAGATCACAGGCCAGTGCAAGGAAAGCCCTGTGTATTCAATGGCACATCTCCAGGGCGCTGACTGCTATCAGTGTGACTCCGAGTGGAAGGTGAAGCAGGAGTGTTTCCCACCTCTAGGGAGGAAGAGAGGGAGTTCCCAGTGTCCTTATGATTAGGCCACACCCTCAAGGAGACATTTTCAGGTGGTGCCCTGATTGACAGGCTAAACTCCACTCCTTCATTCTATAATTAAGTTGACAGGAAATTGTGTAACTACAATGCCACTCTTCATTACTTCCAGTGACCTACTTGTGGAATGTATGCTTGTCAGATTGAATAAGGATGGGGAAAGGATACAATCCTGACATATACCAAATACCTTTCTTGATTTTATTTTTTTATTATTTTTCAGAAAATAATTTTATTGGGAGCTCATACAACTCTTATCATAGTCCATCCATCCATCCATTCATCCATCCATTGGGTCAAGCACACTTGTACATTTGTTGTCACCATTCTCAAAACACTTGCTTTCTACTTGAGTCCTTGGTATCAGCTCCTCTTTTCTCCCTCCTTCTCCACCCCAAACCTCCCTCATGAACTCTTAATGATTTATAAATTATTATTATTTTGTCATGTCTTACATTGGCCAATGTCTCCCTTCACCCAATTTTCTGTTGTCTGTACCCCAGGGAGGAGGTTATATGTAAATCCTAATAATCAGTTCTCCTCTTCATCCCATTTTCCTAACACCCTTTCGAAATTGCCAGATGATCACCTGAAGGGATCATTTGTGCTGGATTCCCTGTGATGTTTCTTGATTTTAAATCATACAACATTCCCTTGTTCTGATCACTCATTGCCTCTTGATCCATATATAAGTTTGAAATGAGTACGATGAGATTTTCTGGAATCTTCATTCTTCTCAAGGTTATCAACAGTTTACTATGGTCCACGCAGTCGAATGCCTTTGCAAAGTCCATGAAACAATCTTTCTAGCAGTCTCTCCTTTGAGCCAAGATCCATCTGATATCAGCAATGATAGCCCTTCTGATCTGACCTGAACTTCTGGTAGTTTCTTGTCAATGTACTGCTGCAACTCTTGTTGGATGATCTTCCGAAAGTTTTACTTGTGTGAGATATCAGTGATCTCATTCCATAGTGTGAGCATTCTGTTAGGTGACCTTTCTTCGGGAGAGGCACAGATATGGATCTCTTCCACTAATTTGGCCAAGTAGCTGACTTCCAAATTTAGACAAGTGAGTGCTTCCAGTGCTTCTTCAGCTTTCTGAGACATTTCAATGAGTATTTCACCACTTCCTGAAGCCTTGTTTCTGACTAATGCTTTCAGTGCAGTTTGAACTACTCTCTTCATACTCTATTTCATATGCTCACATGCTATATACTACCCCCTGAAACAGTGGGATGTCAACTACCATATATACTTGAGTATAAGCCAATCCGAATATCAGTCAAGGTAGCTAATTTTACCATGAAACTGCATAAAAACACGTGCTGAAAAACTTGGCTTATACATGAGTATAAATGGTAGAGCCTTTTGGTACAGTGACTCAGTATATTCTTTGCATCTTCTCTTGATGCTTACTGCATCATTGAATATTTTGCCTATAGACTATTTCAGTATTGCAACTGGATGCTTGATTTTTCTTGAGTGCTTTCAGTTTCATATATGCTGAGTATGTGCTTCTATTTTGGTTTTCGAACTCTAGGTCCTCGAACATTTTGTAGTATTTGCCTTTGTATTCTTGAGCTGCCCCTTTTTGTTATTGAAAAAGGTATACGCTACAAACAAATCAAGATTTGTTTGCAAGATTCAAACATGAAATTTCCAGCTTCATTTCTATCACTAGGTCTTTATTTTCCAACTACTATTCCTTCCTCCTTATTTCCAATTTTTGCATTCTAATCACCAATAACTATTAATGTATCCCGATTGCATGTTTGAGCATTTTCCAACTGAAGTCATTGGGAGAATTCTTCAATTTCTTCATCACTACCTTTTGTGGTTGGTGCATAAAATTGAATAATGATTGTATTGACTCGATTTCCTTGGAAGCTGAAAGATATATTCTAATCACAGATAGCATTGTACTTTATGATGGATCTAGCAAGATCCTTTCTGACAATGAACATCATGCCATTCCTCTTGATTGTGCTATTTCTGACATAGTAAGTCATATGTTTTTCTGATTGAAATTGGTCAATACCTGTCTGGGTCAGCTCATTAATGCCTAGAATTTCAATCTTCCTGTGTTCCATTTCAGTTTTGACTACTTCCAATTTTCCTAAATTCATTCTTCATACATTCCAAATTGCAATCGTTAGAAGATTTTTGCAGCTGTTTCTCTATGCCTTCAGTTGTGTCCCATCCACAAACGAAGATCCCGAATGCTCTACTCCCACAGTCTTTACTGGACTCCACCACCATGATCCACTCCCCTCATCAGCATCTCTTAGTCACTTTCAGGTGCCCTCACACCCAAAGGGTCCCTCCACTGGCAGGCAGTATCTCTGACAATGTTGTTTCCTTTTCTTTAAGGCTTGTAGTGTCTGAAAATACTTCAACGTTTTGCACAAGGTCTTCAGTGGTTTCTTCCCCCAAATGGGGAGCTCAGTCCTTCTTGGTTGTTTGTCCTTAGTTTGGAAGCTCTGTTGAAGCCTGCTGGCATTTGAGGTACCAGTGATATAGCGTCTAGCATCACAGCATCACACAAGCCACCAGAGTAGGACAAACTGAGAGACAGTGGTGGTATCAGTGTCCCACCAATCTTGAATTCACTTGTCCAATAACCTGTGGTCTTCTGGTTTCATCTTCTCAGTTCTTAGTTTTTCAGCCCCTGCAGCTCTATGAGTGAGAAGCAACTTCCAGCTTAATTTTTGATCCATAGACTTCAACAGGATTTGATTTATCTACTTCTTCAACCGTATGAGCCACGTCATTGTAATAAAAGCCATCAATTTGCTTCTCTAGAGACCCCGACATACACAGCAGGTTTGACAAGTTGTTTACATCGTCAAATGCAAAAATTATCATCTGGTCCACCTAATTCCCAAAAAAAGTTAAAATAAAATAGATTCAGGGCAACAATTGACTCTGGTGCAGTCTGGTGTTCAGGAAATGGTGACTTGTACACAGAAGATGCTGGTCTGCCTAGAAAGTACCTCAGGAGACATTATTGATACAAGAAACCCGGGAAGTGCACAGCAACCAGTCAGTGCTGGACTGCTAACAGAAAGGTCAGTGGTTAGAACCCATTAGCTTATTCACAGAAGAAAAGACCTTGCAGTCTGCTTCCCTGAAAAGTACTGTGAGGAAACCCTGTGGGGCAGTTACAAGCTCTGTCCTACTGGATCACACAAAATGGGCATCATAACAATAAGAATCAGTAATACATTTCCATTGTGCCTGCTCGTAAAATATTTATACTTCTTGCTTTCCCTGGGGCACCTATAAAGGGCTGGCAACAACAACAAAAAGATCTCATCAATTTTGTTTTAGAAGTCTTATGGTTCTAGTGAAGTCGTCTCCACCATCTGCTGGACCAAGGGAACAAATTACCACACCAAACAATGGGCTTTTTATTATTCATAGTTGGCAAGGAAATGAGTAAACCCACTCTCACGGACATATGATTTAATTACTTGGGTGGTTTCTATAACTTACATTTCATAATATAGTGGAAATTACTTTTAACTACTCTTGGCCAACTTTTTTCCCCCTTTCTCGTTTGGACACAGGAATTTACACCATTTTCCTAGTTAGTGGAGAACACGTGGATGCTTATGGCTATTTAGAATTCAGAGGGGGCTAACTTTGAATATAAAGCAAGCAAGAGGCTGAGCCCCGGTGGCGTGATGGTTGTGCGCGGGACTGTGGCCCACTGGGATGGAGGTTCAGTTCCCGCTCACAGGAGCAAAGGCTGGGCAGTGATGCCTATAAAAAAAATAATAAAGCAAGGAAGAATATCTACCAACTCAAATTCTAGGTGTTTTTTATGTTTATGTTTTGTTTCGAGGGAAGAATAAGAATAGTAAACAGAAGATGGTGAAAGATAAGATGACATCTATCTTAGTTATCTAGTGCTACTATAAATAGTGAAAGATAAGATGACATCTATTTTAGTTATCTAGTGCTACATGTGGCTGGCTGGCTGGCTTTAATAAACAAATTCACTTTCTTGTAGTCTAGGTAGCTGTGTCTGAGCTCAGGGTCTTGGGTCTAGGGGAAGGCTTTCTCCCTCTGGATGCTCTAGAGGAAGGTTCTTGTCTCTTTTTAGCTTCTGTACTACACTCATCTTCATGTGACTTGGCATATATCTTCCCCCTTGCTTGCTTAATTTGTTCTCTTACAACTAAAAACAAAAAGATTGAATTAAAATGTACCATACACCAAGACTGCTTCATCCACACAACAGAAACATCAATTCCCAAAAGAGACAACATTTGCAAGTGTAAAGACCACAAAAATATGTGTGGGTCAGCACACAGTTCAACCCATAGCATCTAAGGTGGAAGAGAGATGTATTGATTGGCATTTGGAAGTAGAGAAACATACATTTTTTAAAAAAATGTACTTGTTTTTAAATCAGGTAATCTTATAAGTAATTCACATGCCAGATGCAGACAATACAAGCTTGCTTGTTGAAAGTGAGGCAGACTTGAAGCACTTGCTGATGAAGACTGAGGATTGCAGCCTTCTCAATGTTAAGAAAACAATCTTCACAGCTCAACCAGTATATAACATCATGATAAAGGGAGAAAAGATCAATGTTGGCAGTAATTTCATCCTGCATGGACCCAGTCAGTCTTCATGGAAGCAACAATCAGAAGACACCGCATTGGGAAAATCTGCCACTCAAGACTTCTTTAAAGTGTTGAAAAGCAAGAATGTTACTTTGAGGAATGAGGTGATCTGACCTATGTCATGATATTTTCTATTTTCAACAGTTTTATCGGTATATAATTCACATACACAATTCAGTGGTCCACACACGTCAAGAAGAGTGGTACAATCAACACAATCAGTTTTCGAACTTTTCTTCATTCTTGCACTCATCATTATTAGCTATTCATTTTCCCTCGACCTCCCTGCCATACTCCGAAGGAACCAGTTACTACCGCTACAGATTTACCCACCGTGGATTTCATATACAGAAGCACATTAAAAAACAAAAGCTAACAAGAATAACAAAGTAAAACAGATTAAAAAAAACCCCAATCCAAAATAGAGCAGAACATAATAAAAAATAGGATGCAAAAATAGGATGCATGGATCGTAAGAGAGATCAAATGATAGGGTGCTGTATTTTAACCTAAATGCATCTGCAACAATCCACTTTCTAATGCATTCTGCATGTTGGCGAGGCTTTCCACATCCCTGGTCCTTGATCAGAGAAGAGTCACCAAGGGTTAGTTCTTCTTCACTTTTTTTTAAAAACAGAAACAGCTTTAAAATGGGTCAAAAGGGAGATCAAATGATAAGATATTATATTTTAACCTAACTGCACGTACCATAATCAACTTTACAATGCTCTTGTCTGATGACAGGGCTATTCACATTCCTCCACTGTGATTAAATGGAATTCACTGGCGACCTTATTCACATGGACCCTGTGCGTGAAGATTGGGCTTTCACTGTCATCCATAGTCAGAATTCACTGGATGGCAGTTCACAACACCAGAAAGTAAGTAACACACGACGACTAGGGGTGGCTCCAAAAGCATCAGAAAATACCCTGCTTGGGGTGCAAAGGGACCTGCCCCTAGCACAGAGGGGCCAATCTGCCCAGGTTTTGTGCACCCTGCGAACTGCTTGTAAGTAATTAACATTGTAATAGTAGCAAATAACATTAATAAACTACTTTGCTCAGTACTTTGAAAAAATCCTTTTATTGGGGGCTCTTCCATCTCCCATAACATTCCATACATCAACTGTATCAAACATATTTGTACCTATTTTGCCATCATCATTTCCAGAATATTTTCTATTTGACTTTACTCAGTATTTATGTTGCTCAAAGTGAAAACTACCTCACATCAGTGAACTATATCTTTGGGAGAATTCACATGTTAATAAAGGTAAAAACATTATAGGGATGTTTAATTAACAGTGTCAAACATCAGCAACCATTCATGTTAAATAAGATTCTTTACTGTTCCTCTAGAAGTGAGACTATGTGTTCACATGTCAGGGGATGCCCACTTACTCTGCCCATTTGTAACCTCAGTGCAGACTAGAGAACTCTGGAGCTTCCTGCTTGAAGGAGTGTGACTGTTCTGCTCTTCGTGAAAGGGTAGACAGGGCAGCTCTGTGCTCAAGAACATGCTTCCTCTCAGTCTTTGTCCGAGGACAGGTGAACGCATCACCCCCAGGGATAAGAGATCATGAAAGATGAGCAGAAACAGCAGTGAAAACCCCAGGCCAGGTAGAAAGCAGAGGTGAGAGAAATAGAAGCAGAAGTCAGGAGGGAGAGGCTGGCATTCACCCAACAGAGAAGTGATAGCTGAGTAGTCTGAGAGGAGTGAGCAGAGCAGTGTTACACCCTCTGATGATAGCCCTGAAAGGAGCAGCGGAAACCCAGCTAAGGGCATGAGAAGACCTGTCCCCAGCACAGAGAGATTGGTGGGCCACCATGGGAAGTGATTGTCTTCAACACGGTTCTGCTTTGAGTTGTCAGGATGCTGGTCCAGGCCTATCCCGAGGTTGTTGGATAGGAGCAGTGAAGCCAAGCCAAGAGGAGCCCTAAGAGTTGCTTCTTTAATCTATGTGTTACTTAGATGGGTGTTGTGTAAGTTTCAAATATTTGGAATGTTTCCAGATTTCTCTCTCTGTGGATTTTAAAATTCATTCTATAAAAAAGAAACCGAGAATACAATTAACAAACAACAACAACCACAACAAAAGATCACTGCTATCGATTCTGACTTACAGTGACCCTGTGAGGCAAGGTAGCATGGCCCCCATGGGTTCCTGAGACTTTAGATCTTCATGGGAGGAGGCTACCTCTTCTTGTCCCTGGGGAGCAGCTGGTGGGTTGGAACCGATGACTTTGTGGTTAGCAGTTCAGTGCATAGCCCATGACACCACCAGGACTCAGTTAGGTCTACTGTATTCTGATAAGACTCCTCAGGAACGTATGGAAGACTGAAAACATTTTTCCTTCAAAAGGTAACAAATGTTTTATTGGGCAGGAATGCATTAAATGGAGATAGTACCTATCTAGAATTTGCTTAAGTCCCTCACTTATATATGCTTACCATATACAAGGCTCTTTCATAGGTTTTAAAAATAGTATGTGCTATATTGTTAGCTGCCATGTCATGGAGTACAGCAGAATGATTGCCTTCTCCTGTGCTAGGCTCACACTTGTAGCTGCATTTCAGTCTATGGTTGCAGACAGTGTGTCAATCCATCCTACTGAAGGTCGTCTTTTTTGCTATCCTGCTTTACCAAGCATGCATGATGCTCTTGTTCACATACTGGTACCCCTTGGAAACACATCCAAATACATGAGATGAAGCCTCTGCATTCTCCCTTCTAAGGAGAATTCTGGTTAGATGTCTTCCAAGGATTTCAGTTTACTTAGATCTACAGCCAGGGACTCATATGACATTGCTTTGGGCAAATCCGTTGCACAAGGACTCATAAACGTGCTAACAAGCCAGAGTCTCACGTTGAGGACCAAGACTAAATTTCTGCTCATTTTTTACTTTAGCCTCTTGTGTTGCTGCTGGTTTCCATCAACTTGCCCCTGCTCGTGATTATTAAGTGCATAATGGAGTGAAAAAAAGTGCTTGTTCCAGGAGGGTTCCTTCGATCAGTTCTGGACAGGAGCATTGTCATCTGTAGGGTTAGTTAATGGCCGAATTCCAGAAGTAGTCCACCTGCTCTTTCTTCCTTATGTGCCCTGGTCAGAATGCTCTGCTGAAACCTTTTTAGCATCATAGCAATACCTAGTCCTCCACTGGTAAATGGGTGGGACCTCTCCACGAGGGACATTGACCAGGAATCGAACTTACGTTTCATGTATGGAGGGCAAGATTTTTACTAGATGATTATAAAAGAAGGAAGCAGGCTTCAATTCTTTGGCAACATATGAGTTCATTTCAAATAATCAAAACAAAAAAAATAGAGAAAATAATTTTCCTAGTGAGCCACCAAAAAACCGTAACCAAATAAAACTCATTGCCACCGATTCAATTCTGACTCCTAGTGAGTCGCTAGGACAGCATCGAACTACCTTTGTGGATTTCTGAGACTGAAAATATTACAACAGCAGAAAGCCCCATCTTTATCCTGTGGAGTGGTTGGTGCTTTTGAACCATCGACTTTGTGGTTTTCACCCCAACATGTAATCACCCTATGCCAATAGGACTCCACTGAGCCCCACCACCATCCTCCAATTCCTATATAGAAATCTTCTGCCCCGAGAGTCCTAGCCCAGGTCCACCAGGATTATGACCTAAGTGAAATCCTTATGGGCATCCTGGTACAGCGAGTCCTCTGAGATGAGATGGAAGCAGGATAGACAACTTTGGAGGAAATGGTCGGCAAGCATGTCTGAGAACATCTCTGTTTGCGTCATTGGTCTGCACGGCCAGCACTGGTGACATCATTGTTCAGAACAGAGCAATTTGTAAATACAGCGTCCCTCCATCTTTCATCTTCAAAAAGGATTTATTTTTATCCTGAAAATATCCTTCAATTTACTTATCTGAAGGAGCCCTGCTTCTTTGGCATTTTTCCTCTGGCCGCATTAGCTGGAAACCTCTCTGAGCACCTCTCCTTGGCGGCTTGGTCCTGGTCTGAGTGACAGCATCTACGAGATGACCTCCCTCCGGGAATCAGCGGAGGAATTTCTCAGGAATAACTGAAAGTCTTTTAGAAAACAAAGATTCCTTCCAACTTCTTATCATTTCACTCTGAGTGCCCAGCAAAGGGGAAGCACTCACGGCAATCCATCTCATCGTATTTGCTGTCTGAGAACCAGCGGGCCACCTTCTGTCCATTATCCAGGGATGTTGGGGTGGAACACTTGGGTACGGATGTCATAATTTTGTGGCAGGGTCTTGCTTTCATACGAGAGTAGATAGAAGCCTGTAGACACATGAGCACCCTGCAAAGGGGTTTTGCCTTGCTCTGTGAATGATGACAACATTTTTAATTGAGAAGAACATTGCTCTGCTTGAGCCAAGAGATTATTTCTCCAGGCTGTGGGGAGCCATTTCCTCCAGGACTTATCCATAGGCTGTTATCAGGTGAGAGTGTCTCTTGGGCTGCCTGCCAGTTCTTGGATGGCTGAAGCACTTGCCGGGGCTCTGGCTGCTCGTATCACAGTGCTCTCTGAACATGGCAGCCACTCAGAATGACTCATGTAGAAAACGCTTACCTCATTTGGTTGGATTCCATTGTGTGGGCTGAAGGGTGAGCTTAGCTGGGAGAGCAGAAAGTGAGGACCAGAGTGGCAGCAACTAATGGACCATTCAATGATGAATCGACAGATGAAAATATCAAACTTCTTCAAAAGGATGGTAAAGTGAGGGCTTTGCCTTCCACTGGGTTCCTTTTCATTTTGTTTTTAAACAAGACACTCGTGAGTCACAGGATAAGCTTGTAGCTGTCCTGATGAGTTCACGGGGGTTGCTGCAATAATATGAAGATATTTTGGTGAACAAAATTCCAATGAGACCTCCTGAGAGGAGGTAGGGACTGGCTTCTAGTTCTGTTGAGTGGTAGGCTAAGCCTCTGAGGGGCCCCATTCCATGAGCGATTGTCTTGATGCTGATATAGCTCAGTTGCTAACTGGATTTTTAAACTTCTAGAAAGCTTAGAATCTTAGTCCATGCCTTATAGAAATCTAAGTCTTTCTTTATATAAAGGAAAGGAGACATAGTTACCTTGGTTTCCAGTACCAGTTTTCTGTCTTTACTATTGCTTCCTATGGACTCGGAGATGAAGTTTAGCTTCTTCTTTGATTTCTTCAAAAGTCCCCAGTTCCACAAAACAAAAAAAAATTGCAATAGGTTTGTTTAAATAGATGGGGATCTGAGAAGAGGTCACATTACAGCTTGCCAGGTAGATAAGTGAAATTTCCATATTAGGCATTGCTATTTTTCTTTTTCTTAAAAAAATAATTTTATTGGGGGATCATTCATTTTTTATCCCTTACTGTTCTCAAAAGGGAAGAAGAAGACCAAGTGACATTATTGGGTAAACATTGGACTGCAAACCTCTAGGTTAATAGTTCAAACCCACCAGTCACTGCGAAGGTGGCAGGGAGTATCTGCTGATGTAAGGTTTACAGTCTCTGAAGCCCTTTAAAAAGTCACCATGAGTTGGAATCAACTCGATGATAGTGAGTCTGGGCCTAGAAAAGAACATTGGGTTAACCATTGGACTGCTAACAACAAGGTTAGTGGTTCAAACCCAACAGTTTCTCTGTAGGAGATAGGTGAGGCTGGATGTGAAACCCCACAGAGAATTTCTACTCTTCCTATAGTGTCAATATGAACTGGAATTGCCTCCAACTACCAAGGGTAGGGGGGGTTCACTTGCTTTTCACGCTTATGAGCCCTGAAACCTCAACGTACTCCTCTTTCTCCCCTTCTTCTTAATTCATCCTAGTAGTCTTGAGAGAGTTTCTCCTTCTTTCCCTTCTAGTATGCACTGCAGTGGAACTCTTCCTAACTCTGACCTACAACTTGGATTTCCAAACCTATCGAGGATCTGTCCTTTCGGCAAAGCAGTGGTGATGATGTCACACAAACTTCTAAAAAAAATCCTCTACTGCTAAACAGTCCACTAAACATTCTTCATTCAACAAGTAGTTATTGAGTGGCTACCATGTGTCAGGCATTGTTATAGGCACTGTCGATCTCTAGAAGGGAATTTGTGCATATTTTTACCTTCTCAGGGTGCACTTAGTTTCGCTAGGAATGATCACAGTACTTGACTTTGGGTCAAATGATTGGTTAATTAAAACTTGTGCCTCTTCTAGCTAATGCACTCATTCGTTCATTCACTAAGTTAATGATTATCTGTTAGATCTTGTGTTAAATTAGAGCGATACAGTGGTAAACAACATAGATATATTTTTGTCTTCAAGAAGCTCAGGTTGCAATTATATTTACGTAGAATTTTGAGAGATGGACATCATCTCTGACACATACAGTCTCCCCAACAGCCAACTAAGGAAAGGTCAGGTTCTTTCTCTGAAAGTTTCTAGAAGTATTAGTATGATCCCCAGTACAATACGATGGGGCCTAAAGGAATAAATTTAATCTCACAGCAGGAGGGCTGAGAAACCCTTAGCCACCCAAGGACCTTCTCTAACTACTATGGCAGGTACCTCAGGAGCTGCTGGAGGCTGAGTCCTGGTGATGTAGTGGGCTGTGTGTTGGCCTGCTCCCTGCAATAGCTCAAAACCACCAGATCACCTTGTGTGTTGGTCCGGGTAGACTAGAGAAGCAAATTATAAACACACATAGGGATATAAGGGGCAAGTTTATATACAAGAGGAATGGAAAATTGAGAAAGCATCCCCACCTAGTCCAGTCCAAGGTCGTGAGCCTGATATTAGTCCACATGTCCGATACCAGTCTATAAAGCCTCCTTCCTAGAAGCAACCTGGCGCTGACAGAGGTCTCCCCATGGCTCCTCCTTTCCAGGACTCAGGGTTCATCAGCAGTGTCCGCGCTGGCAGGGGTCTCTCTGTGGCTTCTCTGACCCCAAAGGTCTGGTTCTATCAGGACACGCCCATGTGATTTCTCCTCCGTTGCCTCCAGTCTCCAGGAACCAGGATCTATCCGCATGCTGTCATCTCATCTTGTCAGTGGCTCGTCTCCCAGGAACTAAATCAAGCCTCCCTTCTCCAATTGGGAAAGACTGCGGGACTTCCCAGAATTCTCAGGAGAAAGTCAGGCCCGCACAGAGGCCTCGTTGGCTATCTCCAGAGTGACAGACTAGACCCCACCCCTCCACCCCCAATCGTGAAATCGGCATCAAGGACCTGATTGCCACACCTCGGGAGAACGATGAGCCATTCTATTCCCTTGAAACTCTGCAGTGGCTGTTGTGTCGGCTTGCTCTGCGTTGGAATCAACTTGATGGCAACGAGTTTCAGTTCGAGAGTTTGCTCTCTTTTCCTTGTCTCTTTTTATATAACTGGATTCAGGTTGCTAAGACATTCCTGCTGCCCCTCAAATGCACTCCATTCCTTTGAAAAATATGTAATAGACATACACAATATAGGTAGCACCTTCGAGGTGAACGTCAAGTTATGTATATAAGTTGCAAACACTCTGTAGTTGTTAGCCAACTTCATTAAAGTCTTTTATTAAAAACTTGAGGTTCATGAAGCAGTTTGAATAACAGCCATGCTAGTTTGTGATGTGCCTCAAAGCATTATTAATCTATTATCATGTTAAAGATGATTCATGTGTCTGTGTTTCTTTAATGTCATTTTTATGTTCTTTTTTGTATATAGGCATAGGATATACTAAGATAAATATTTTACTTATATTAAATACAGACATACCTAACCACTACAACTTATATATAAATTTGACTTAAAAGGTAGACTTATAAATGGAGCTCATAAATCGTAAACTGGGCACTACCTGTGTGCTGATATCAGGCTGTTTATGCTCAAATCCTGCTCTTGAATTCACCAGCGATGACCTGGGGCTAGTACTTCACTTCTCTATACTTAGTTTTTATCTGGACAATGAGGATCATAATACTATCTACTTCATAGGGTCGTTGCAAGAGCTATTTGAAATTATCTAAATAGATCACTTAGCACATTGCTAAGTACCATAGAGAAAGTGCTCAAATGATTCTATCATTCTTCAAATGTTTATTGCGCTTTTCTCTTGGGCACTGTTCCAGGTACTTCAGATAAGAGTGATGAACAAGGTATTTGAGGAGCGTGCTCTCAAGGAGCTTATATTCCAGTAAAGGAAGAGAACAGGATATACAAAAGCAACTTGAATGAACTGTTTTGTTTGTAGGTGCATCCAGTTGGTTTTGACTCGTAGGGACGCTGCATATAACAGAATAAACGAATGACAATCCTGTGCCATCTACACACTTATTGATGTGTGTCAGTCTTTTGTTGTGACCACAGTGCTAATCCACCTAACCCAGGACTTTCCTCGTTTTCTCTGGCCCGCTACTCGACCAAGCATGACATCCTTCTTGAGGGACTGGTACCTTCTGCTACCATGTAAAATGTATATGAGTCAAATTCTCAACATCCTCTCTTCCAGGGAGCATTCTGGCTGTATCACACTGCAAGACAGAGTCATTACTTAGGGTTGGGGAGCAGCCCAGGCATATTCAATATTGTTCTCCAACTCCAGAATTCAAAGGCATTGGCTCATCTTCAGTCTACTTTATTCATTGCTCAGTTTTCCCATGCAAATGAGGCAATTGAAAATCAATAGGACTTGGTTAGGATCACCTTATTGATCATGCTTCTTAACACTTTGAAGAAATCTTTAAGTTACCCTGGTGGTTCGGTGCATTGGGTGTTGGCTGCTAATAGAGAGGATGGTGGTTTGAAACTACCAGTCTCTCAGTAGAAGAAAGATGAGACAAATATGCTTTTTTTTTAAAAAAAAAAAAGGTTTACAGTCTCTGAAACCCCACAGATCATTTCTGCTCTGCCATATATGGTGATTATGGGCCAGAATTGACTCCATGACTGAGCAATATGGAATGAATAAGGGTTTTGGCAGCATCTTTGCTCAATGCAATGTGTTGTTTGATTTTTCTTTTGATCACTGTTTCCATGAATGCTGATTATGAATCCAAGTGAAACGAAGTCCTTGACAACTTCAGCCTTTTCTCCATTTTTCATGATGTTGCTTATTAATCCAGTTGTGACGATTTTTGTTTTATTTGTGTTAAGGTGAATCCATAACAAAGGCTGCCGTCATCAATCTTTATCAGTAAGCACTTAGCATTCTCTTGGATTTCAGCAAGCAAGGTTGTGACACCTTGTCACAGGTTCTTAAAAATATGGTCATCTAATCCTGATGTTGACTTCTTCTTCCTATAATCCTTTGTCTCAGAATATCAACTCAGCCTATGGATTGGTTGAATTCTTTAGAGGGAATAAGACAGGCTAATATCATAAATGTTGAAGGCAATTATTTGGATAGGGTGCTCAAGAAAGATCTTTTACAAAAGAGTGGCATTTGACTTCTAAGCCCTCAACTAGAAAATAATAGAAATTCAAGCACCAAACAATTATGTTGTGTTTTTCTTGGTGGTGGTCCTTTTCTTGGCCAGACTCTTTATAAGGGATGGTAGTGGTTTGGATCAGGGTCCTGAATGGACATTGAGAAAAGAGGATGGATTTGTTACGTGTTTGGTGGTGGTGGTGGTGGTGGGAGAGAGAGTGAACAGGATTTATTTAATTCGGTACAGAGGGGTAAAAAGGAGGAATCACAGATAGTTCCTGAATTTGGAGTTGACTCTACCAAGCTATTGATGCTGCTAGTTACTCTGATGGGTAAAAGTTGGAGGGAAGGATTTCACTGAAAAAAACCCCAAAACAAACATTTCTTTTTCTGAACATGATTCATTTGAGAGCCTTGTTAGACATCCAAGTAACGCTGCATATGACTCACTCATTATCCACATAAACCTCTTTTTCCAAGTCTGTCCATAAAATTAAAAAAAAAAAACAAACTCACTGCCATCAACTCAATTCTCACTCATAGCAACCCCATAGGATGGGGTCAAACCACCCCTGTGGGATTCGGAGACTGTCACTCCTGAGTAGAAAGCCTCATCTTTCTCCCATAGAGAAGTTGGTGGTTTTGAACTGCCGACCTTGCGGCTAGCAGCCTGACCTTCACCCACTATGTCATTATTTTTCATGGTCTCCTGCAGTTCCAGGTCCACATAAGGCATAGGTTCTGGTCATCAGAGGCATTCACAAGCACTTGGAAGGCAAAAGCAAGCAGTCTAAGAGGAGATGGGATCTTCTGGGGGCGCTTGGAGTCAAAAGTGCTGCAATGAGTACTTCCTACTTCCTATTAGAATATAATCACGATGAGACAGTGTCCTCTAAGATATGATTCCTGGTGGTGCATCATCTAGGCCTGATCCTAGGACCTCTTCTATTATTCTATAAGCTAACCTGTCCCCGAATAGGAAGCTTGCTTGTTTGAATTAGCAGGTGAGGAGTCTGTTTGCAACCAAGAATCCAGATGAATGAGATGTTAAATGTTAACAATCAGCATGATTGTTAATAGCCATTCTGCTATCTCTCATGGATGCCACATCCTTTCAGGGTGGATGATGAAATTTTCATTATAACCCATCCAAGTAGAGAGCTGAAACACACGTATACACGAATAAACCTGATTTAACAACCTTCATTAATAAAGAGATGAAATCCCCCAGTAATTTTCTGGCCAAGAAAATCTTCTAAGCTGTTGGATTTGAGAAAATGGGCTCTAACAAGAAACCCTAGATCAATATATAAAAAAGAAGACATCACAATCGGGAAACCCCCCTGACTGACCTTCATTCAGCATCAGAGAATCCTTGGCAGCATGTCTTTTCTCTTTTCCTTTGAACTGAGAGCTTTTGTGTGGGCTTGATTTATACTGTGAGGGAACAAAGGGCACTGATTTCATTGTGTATTTGCCTGCTGATTAAACAAGCACTGTAGATAATTGGCTCTAGGACTAAGGGCTCTCCAAAGGGTCTTCTAGATGTTCTGGGAAAAGTCCTTAAAAACGAGGTAGGGTTGGGTAGCCCATGAGATCACTTCAGCACATCATAGTCTACTGGGTTGTGAATGGGAAACTTAATACTACGCATTTCTGGGGGCAACCATTGGGCAATGCCAGACTCTCAAGGTGCCATGACAGCGTCGACTCTCCTCATTTGCCTGGACTGCATTTTACTCGAAACACCTGTGAATCTGTCAAGCTTTTGAACACAGAAGCTTGGCCATACTGCAGAGTCATGATGTGTCAGCATCCCTGGGAGCACCCATCAGCTGACGATGGACTGGATCTGGTGGATGACTAACCTCATGCATTGAGTGGGACACTTTAGACTCTAAAATTTAGAGGCAGTTTTACAGTCTGCCAAGGGTCACAGTAAGATTAAGCCCCAGTTGCCTTCAGTGGCAACCTCTCTCTAACAAACCTGTCATGGCTATCTTCCTTTCACTTTCTCAGTTTCTCATTCCCTTCTTTGTGCAACTTCCAAATTAATTATATTCGCGCAAATTCTAATTTCAGCGTCTACTTCAGGAAAGATCCAACCTTAGGGCATGGATAACATTTACACAGGAATCTCCCACGGCATAGCCTGCTCTGAGCACTTTATAGTTATTATTACCTTATGTAATCCTCACAATGGCCCTGTGGGATAGGGCATATTACTATCCCTCTTTTACAACAAAAGATCTGGAGGCATAGACAAGTTAGATGATTGCTCTATGATCCCACAATACACAAGTGCAAGTGCCAGCGGGAAGATAGCAGGCAGTTCTGACTCCAGAATCTGTACATTTAACTACTATATAAGAGGGGCTTCAAATGCTTATGGAAAATGGAGTTAACATAGTCATAAACTACAATGTAATCCTACTCAATACTTACCCTCTCAAAGAGGTGACTGAAAATATGGTACCCTAGCAACATATGGTGAAGAAATCTGATGATGCCTAGCTATCAGAAAGAACAGCATCTTGGGTTTTAGAGGCTTGTCTTAAAACAAGTAGCCATCTAGTGAGGTCTCAGCTAAATCTACACCAATCTGTGTGACTGAAGTCTCATAAACGGTAAAGTCTAAGAGCAGAGGAGGGAACTGTATTAGAGTGTAAATCCTGAGCATCCAGTTGGTCAGTTATGGTTGACAATGAAAGTCCAATATGCATTTGCAAAGTCCTTACTTGGAATAGCCTCCAGTGGCCATTGACCAGGGATGTGACAGGCCATTAGAGTGCATTGGAAAGGGAACTAAAGTAGCTGAAGTTCTGTTAAGAGTTAATGATCTATCATTTTCTTTTGCCTTTTTAATCATTTAACATATGTTCTAGTTTTTATTATCTTAAAAAATCATTTTAGTGGGGGCTTGTTCAACTCTTATCACAATTCATACATTAATTGAATCATGTATGTTTATACATATGCTGCCCTCATTCTTTTGTAGACATTTACTTCCTATTGAGCCCTTGGTATCAGTTCTTCTCCCCACCACCCACCCTCATAACCCTCTGATAGATTATACATTGTTATTATTTTGTATCTCACATCAACCACTGTCTCCCTTCCCCCATGTTTTCTGTTGTTCTTCCCCTCGTAGAGGGGAGTATGGTTATGTGTTGATCATTGCTATCAGTTCCCCTTTGTCCCCTCATCTCCCCCTCATCCTCCTTATTATCGTCTGCTCTCTTTTCAAGTAAGGTTTTATTTTTTTGTTGTTATTCATTTATTTATTTTTGCTTTTATATATTTTTCTTTATATGAAATCTAGGATAGGTAACTCAATAGAGACAGTAACTAAGATTAATAGTTTCTTGGGAGTATGTCTAGGAAATTTGGTGGGAAACAGTGAGCTAGTAAACAACAAGTACAAATAAAAAGAGAATATGCTAAAATGGACTGTGGTGATGATTGCACAACTCTTTTTAATTTGTTTAAAATACTGAATTGTATGTTATGTGAATTGTACGTCAATAAAACTTAAAAATTTTAAATTTAGAATTTAAAAGAAAATGGATCACTTAAGGACCCCTTCCTGCATAAAAGGGCATATAAAATAAAATACTGTTTAACCTTTTAACATGCTTTCATTCAATAACATCCAGAAAGAATCTATCTTGCACTTGGTCCTTCGTCTCAGAGGGGGAATGCAGATCTTTGTCAAGATCTGTCTGGTAAGACCATCACTTGGGAGGTCAAGCCCAGTGACACTTGGACACTGTCAAGGCAAAGATACACGATAAGGAAGGCATCCCTCCTGACCAACGGAGGCTAATCTTGGCTGGGAAGCAGTTTGACATTGGTCGCACCCACAACACCCACAAAGACAACACCCACAAAGACAACATCCCTGCACCTGGTCCTGCGCTTGAGAGAAATTGTCTAAGTTGTGCCCCTATCAGAGGAAGCCAGCCTCTGATACATGCATCACAGGTTCCATAGGCGCAGTTGTACAGTGATAGTTGTTATTTCTTATAGTAAAGTTATAGAGAGCAAGAGAAAGAAAAAAATAATGAGTCAGACACATATCATGGTATTATTCTCACGTCAGCCCATTAGGTGGTCCACGTGGAGAGAGAGCGAGTGGGGAAAGGAATGACATGAGAGAGCAGGGAGAGGGAGCAATGGTGCAAGCAGGAGGGGGAGAGAGAGGAAGTCCTTATTGTGCCCAAGCCCTATGTACCCTTTGGCACCATGCAAGGCCCCTAATTACAGGTAAGGACACATGTCACAGGAAAGGGTTGTGCTATATGCACACGTTATAGGAGAGGGAGGTATGGGGTCCCATGTGACAAGATCAAACCCCAGACTCCTGGATGTGACAAACAGGTTAGACAAGAGATCATTAGCAGCAGCATGGGTGACCTGCCCAGTCTTCAAAGGAAGCAATCCATTGTCCAAACAGCAGGGGGTTGGCCTTCTCTTTTGTGAGGCACACAAAGGCCTTGGATAGCTGGAGCCTTTTAAGCAGAATATCTAACTTCTGATTTTCAACCAAAAAAGCTGGCAAATAGTTTGCTTAATATTTTGGAGTAGATATAATTGTGGAAAAGTCCTATCTTTGCCCCACATGCGTCCTTTTAAGCTTTCAACAAGTTACATTGCACTTTCCTTTGAATAAAGTTGAAAAAAATATTGTATCTAAAAATATTGTATCTACCTCATTTCACATGCTTAAGCACATTGTTGGTGCCTATTACCTTGGTTAGCCCAGATGAAGTTTGCCCATCATTGCAGAAAGAATCATTGGACAGTGCTGCTAATAAACTGTAGCCCAGAATGCAGGACTCTCTTTTAAACCCACAGCTTGTCTCAAACTTCCTTACTATCAGGGAGACACTGGATGGAACCATGGAAATGTGACTTCTCCAGCAATCTCTTTGATATGAGACAGAGCTGAGGGTGAGGTGAGGAAGGGAAATGGCCTCTGGAGTGACTGAAACAAATGCTGCAAGTCAATGCACTGGAGACACTCAGATCCTTCCTTTTGCCCTCCTTCAGATTTGCTCCAACCCATTTGAGTAGGCACCTATTCTTTTGTTTTCCAAATGACCTTGAGTTGCAAGGTGAGAATCCAGGGAGAAAGGGTTTGGAACTAGAGCAGATAGACTAGATTGATTAGAAGTGAGCAGCCAAACCTGAGACCCTCCTTGTGAGGGTGTCCATGAGTACCAGGAAATGAGGGAATCAAGAGCATCAAAGCACCACAGCTGGGGTCCACAGGTGTGGAGGGAAACTGCTGGACTTGGGACACAGGGATGAAGGCTTGTTTGTTGATGGCCATGAGTCCTCTAGAGAAGGTGATGAGGACAGTATAAGACATGTAAAAAAGAAGGGTTTCTATCTGTTACAGGTTGAGAAGATGTGCTTCCATTGAAAGTATGTTTCAGTTACCTAGGGATTTAGTGTCGTGAACTCTGCCGTTTTCTGAGAGCACTGGATGAAGGAGGGCTTTACAAGGCAATGTAAGGCCCTCTGCTTCCTCCTCTTTTGCAGTATAGAACAAAGCTCTCAGACAAGGAGGAGAGAATCAATTTGGGTCCTGTGATTCCGAGCCAAGAGAGAATTTTAATCATCTTAGAAGAACCCAACCTGAGTAATTCCTTGACGTCACGCACCAAGTCTGTCCATCTTTCAGAGGAACCGGCTTGGGCTGGGGCCATCACACTGTGCTCATTTCTTGGCAGGCAGAGACAGCTCTAAAAATACCCTTGGGCCTCTAGACTTGTATGAGTGGATCCTGGCATCTCTATTGCTCTGGGACTTGGGGTGGGCAGCCCCCAAACAGGTGGCCTGTGATGGAGGGGTCAGAATAGCTGAGAGAGGGTGCCCAGTGACATTAAGTGCCATTTGAGATCACTGTGAAGATCCCTGCATCTCCTACTCTGAGGTCATACTTTACAGGTTAGTAGCAGGGAAAGGTAAACAGTGCCTTTCATCTCTATCATAGCTTTTGGCAGGGTGGGGACAGCCCCAATAAGCAAGAGTCTTAGAAAACCACAGGGCTTTGAGCACTGATGGGTGTGCAGGATGGACTGAAAAGAAGTGATTGCAAATTTTTAAAAGAGGCAATGAGATATACAATTTCCTTTTAAATTCTTTGCAGTCAGGTGACTATCCCTTCTGAGTCCAAGGAAGCATCTGGAGAATTGCTCTTCAAATGGATAAAGCAGTTCAGAGCACCTCTGAGTTATGCGTGGTGACCCTCTCTGGATTGAGGGGCACAGAGCATAACTCCAAGTAATAAAAGTCTCTGTAATGAATGTTAAAGGAAAACCTTCTCAGGCTCCTCTTCTTTTCTTTTTTTCTCATCAGGCAGGCAGATGCTCTATCCCCAGCCCAGAATTCTATTTTCTGAAAATTCTATTTCCTGAAGAACGTTCCTTCCTATGATGGTGCGTGTACTCCGCTAATGTCAAGAATGAGGAGAAATGAGACCCAGGCAAAGGGGTAAATGAATGATGGGCACAGAGAATAGTAAGAAACTGAAAAGAGGAAATGGATAACTAAAAATAAAGCACATGCACAAGGAAATACAATAAAAAAACACCCCATGGTCATACTACAGTTAACCCAAATACCTAGGAAACAAACAAATAGGCGACGGTAATATACTGTGAACATTGGAGGAGGGGAGAGAGCTTATTTTTTTTTTGAGGGAGTGGGAAGTATATAAATACAAGGACTCTTGATAAGAGCAACATGATACTGTGAACAGGATCCATGGATCCTGTTATGTAATGCAATGTAATGTAATGTAATGTAATGACTCAACTGCTAACTGAAAGGTCCTGGTTCACCTAGAGGCACTTTGGAAGAAAGACCTGACAATCTCCTTCTGGAAACCCACTTTTGACCGAAGCCTATGGAGTACGATTTACTCTGACACCTGGGGGGCCACCGTGAGGAGTCAGTGCATCAGGCAAGTGTTTTTAAACATTAAATTAAAAAAAAATGCTGCTGCTGGCAAACAATATTCCTTTTCCCCAAGGAATATTTAAAGACATTTGAAAGAAAACAGAGCAAGTTGGGAAATAAGGAAGACAGGCCTCACAGATGATCGGACCTGGGATCTGTCTCTCATTAGGGATTTAAGACCATTGTCAAGTGTGAGAAAGAATGATGGATACACATCTGAGTTGGTTTAAGAGTGACGGGCCTTCCTGGGCACTGACTGTGCAAACCTCTCGGGTGGTTGGGCTGATTGGCGCTGCCTTAGCGCTCAGAAGAGTTCCAGGGAAATCGGAATGCCATGTTCTCAAGAAGGCCAATTAGCTTAGTGACCTTTCCCTCCCACTCGCTCCCTAATATTAGACAAAGGAGGCATGGGAACCCACCTTGGCTTGCTTTTCAAGCCAGGGTCCCCTGAAGAGGAGTCCTCAGCATTTTCTCTCACACGAAATTCCAGAAGTTTTCCCGAGGACATGGATTCCTTTCACTAAGCAAAAATAGGTGCTTTCTTGGCGCAACAACCCGCTCTCCCATCTAATGGAACGAAATTGGGTATGCAGTGCAATTCAACTTGGCTGCAAATTGACTGCTGACTAGAGTTCACATTCCCTTATGATAATGAACCCCGGAGAGGGCCCCTTGCTCTGTACACTTGCTGCTCTCTTCCCTCGAATTTGCTGTGCCAGGCACTGTACAGAGGCACCCGGGGAAGGAAGACGATGCTGGGGAATGATGTTGGGTGCGTAGAGCTAAAAATAGCCACTCCTATTGGGACATCCAAGATCATAACACACTCGGAGCTTATTTGCCATTGTCGGGGTCCATCACATTCATCAGGATTCACAGCCACCACACGTTGCACAACAGGGGGAATTGTTGCTGGATCCCGGGACATCCTCATCATCCTTGCTATTGTTGCAGCCCTGACTCGGCTCATCTCACTGAGGAGCTTCCTCTTTTGCTCTGATCTTCTATTCTCCCAAGCATGAGCTCCTCTGCCAGGGACTGGTTCCTCCTGAGAAACCGTTTGTAGTGCAAGAGAGAGAGCCGCTTTGGCCTCTAAGGGGCATTCAGATTGCACTTCTTCCAAGTGCGGTTTGTTTGTTCTTCTGGCAGTCCCCGGTGGTGTATTCAATATTCTTCGCCAACATTATTGGGAAACACCAATTATTCTTTGGTCTTCCTTATTCATTGTCCAGCTTTCCATCATGCATGAGGTGACTGAAAATACATTGCGTGGATCAGGCACACCTTAGTCCTCAAAGTCGCATCTTGATCTTTTAACACCTTAAAGACGGTTTGTTTTTCTTCAGACTTGTCCGATGCAACATGCCATTATATTTCTGAGTGCGTCTTGCGTGGGCGTTGATTGTGGATTGAAGTAGAATGACATCCCTGACAATTTCAATACTTTCTCCATGCATTATACCGTTTCTTATTGGCCCCACTGTGAGGAGGTTTGCTTTTTCATATTGGTCCTTGATCTTCCTCAGTGTGCTTTCCTTTTCCCACACAGGGTTGTGCCATCACAGTCTGCTAATGCGTCTCAAATTCTGATATTGCATTCTTCTTCCTGTAGTCCAGTGTCACAAATTATTTGCCCAGCGTAGATCGAAAGATGCAGCCACAGTGCACACGTAACTGATCTTAAGCCACTCTGAAGCAGTTCTAATATGTCATATGGGTTGGAATTGAGTTAGAATCAACTAGAGGATGGTTTGGGGTTTTTTTGGTTGTCACCCAAAACTCTCTCCTATAGAGCAGCTAGCTGGTGGTTTTCAACTGTTGATCTTGGGGTTTGCAGGTCAATGCTCAACCCACTATGCCTTCAGGGGTCCTCTGGGTTTGGTTTAGCATCCCCTAATTCTGTCCGAATGACTGTCTGTTGGTTTACTTAAAAGTCCTGCCTGAGCACAATTAAGCATTCTGGAATTTCCATTGTTTTGGCAAGGTTATCCAGTGCTTGCTATGATCCACCAGTCAGATGCCTTCAGAGCCAATGAAACACAAGGAAGCATCTTCCTGGTATTCTCTATTTTCAGCCAAGCCTCATCTGATATGGGAAATGATATCGCTCTTTACATCCTCTTCTGAATCCAACTTCAGTTTCTAAGGATCTTTGTCAAGGTTGCTAAACTTCTATCCCATCTGGCGTGCGCTCAGCACAGACTGCCGGGACTTGGGTGAGAGTTCTGGGGGGCCTTTGTGGACATTGCGGCAGACTGGGCTGGAAGCAGGTGCCCTCTGCACAATGGCAGACCACCAAGGGGGTGTCTGTGGACTGCAGGGCGCATTCAGGATTGCTCCCTTCCAGCAGATCTGTCCCAGTTCTTCTGAACATAGACCTGGTCTCTGGCGAGAGTGCTGCACTTCCAGTTCCCAGCTGGAGAAGTTTAGAATGAGTCCTGATTGATTTATTTGGGGTCAAACATCAACAGGGATCCCGAATGTGCTCCCCGCCTACTCTCGGGGTCTCCGAGACTCCATGTACCAGCCATGACTCCATG